>JANVYB010000011.1:600000-755159 GCA_027406005.1 Colletotrichum horii | reverse complement strand
CCTAACCCTAACCCTAACCCTAACCCTAACCCTAACCCTAACCCTAACCCTAACCCTAACCCTAACCCTAACCCTAACCCTAACCCTAACCCTAACCCTAACCCTAACCCTAACCCTAACCCTAACCCTAAGTAACCCTAAACCCTAAGTTTATTAAACTAGATTTCTAAATCTAAGTTTAAAGTTTTAGCAGCTACTAGCTATTAAATTAGATTTTTAAACCTAAGTTTAAGATTTTAATAGCAGCCTTTTGCTAAGCTAGATTTTTAAATTTAAGTTTAAGATTTTAGTAGCTACTAGCTGCTAAACTAGATTTTTAAACCTAAATTTAAGATTTTAATAGCAGCTTTTTGCTAAGCTGAATTTTTAAACTTAAGTTTAAAATTTTAGCAGCTATTAGCTATTAAGCTAAATTTCTAAACTTAAGTTTAAGATTTTAATAGCTATTAGCTGCTAAGTTAGATTTTTAAACCTAGGTTTAAAATTCTAATAGTAGGTTTTTAATAAGTTAAATTTCTAAACTTAAATTTAAAATTCTAATAGCTGCTTTTCGCTAAGTTAGATTTTTAAACCTAGGTTTAAGATTCTAATAGTAGCTTTTTGCTAAATTTAATTTTTAAACTTAAGTTTAAGATTTTAGTTTTAGCTTTTTGCTAGGCTTAATCCTTAAACCTAAGTTTAGGATTTTATTAGAATAGCAATTTTCACCTGTTATAACATAAAGCTATTTTTTTTCCTAGCTAGCTAACTTTAACTTTATACCTTTAGTAGCTGTTTCTTTATATTATTACTAAAAGTAATTAAAAGATAAAATATAAATATAGAGAGAATTATTTTAATTATTTTTAGTAATTAAAAGATAAAATATAAATATAAAGAGAATTATTTTAATTGCTTTTAATAATTAAAAAATAAAATATAAATATAGAGAGAATTATTTTAATTGCTTTTAGTAATTAAAAGATAAAACTTAAGTATAAAGAGAATTATTTTAATTACTTTTATAATTAAAAGATAAAGCTTAAGTATAAAAAAGATTATTTTAATTGCTTTTAGTAATTAAAAAATAAAGCTTAAGTATAAAGAGAATTATTTTAATTAATTTTAGTAATTAAAAGATAAAGCTTCAGTATAAAGAGGATTATTTTAATTGCTTTTAGCAATTAAAAAATAAGCCTTAAATATAAAGAAAATTGTTTTAATTGCTTTTAGTAATTAAAAGATAGAGCTTAAGTATAAAGAGAATTATTTTAATTATTTTTAAGTTTATATAAAAATATAAAATAAAAAGTTTTTATATAATCTATATAATTTAATTAATAATTTATATAAAAAAGTTTAATTATAATATTTATTATAAGTATTATTATTAAATAATAAATATTTTAATTTAAATAGAATTAATTATAAATATAATAATATTAATTATACTTTTAAATATTTAAATTTTTAATAAAATAATATTTAAATTTAAATCTTTATTATAAGTTTATATTTTAGAAATATTTTAGTTTATATTTCAAATAATTTTATAAAACCTAACTCTTAGAACTTTAAGTGATTAAGGAAAACAGTATAGAAACCCTATATATTCCTACTAGCAAGCAAACCTTTATATAAAGTTAAATATATGCTTTAGCTGAATAAACTAGCAGAATAGTAATAGCGCTAGCCTTATAGTATAGAGCTGAATAGTATAGCAATATATATAGTAAAGCTGATTATATTAAAGCTGAATAAATTACTAAAGCTTTTATAATAACTTTGCTAAACCTTTTAATAAAGTGAACGCTACTACTTAAGAGATAACTTCTTAACTAAAAAGGTATCTTAAAAGGTTCTTATAGCTAGAAGCATAAAAATCTCTACTGCTGTGCGCAAAGCCTTATATCTATACCTTTTATTTTATAACTTATAATAAATCCTTCATAATATTTACACTATATATAGAATATAAAAACACTAACCTTATGCTAAGCATACCTTTCTTTATAGATATAGCTAAAGATATTACTATAGAGTATAATATCTATATACTAAATAAAACCTTTAAATTTAGTAAGCACTCTTTTGCTGATTAGTAGCGCTATATTAAGGTAGTATTAGCTAGAATCCTTAAGAATACCTCTAAAGGAGACTTTATCTATGCTATAATTAAAGTAATAATAACCTCTAGAGGCTTGCATATAGAAGCTGCATAAGTCTCTAGCTATCTTGAGGAGTAGCCCTTCTTCACGCAAGCCTTTTGCAATACTAAAGCAGAGGCAGCCTAAGCTTAAGCTTAATAGAGATTAGTAAGTACAGCTTATGCAGATAATATAGTAGGAGTGTTACTAATAACAGCATAGCTGATATCAAACAGCAAAGCAGTAATAGAGATAGTGTTTAACAGCAGTATAGGTAATATGCAAGAGAATAGGTTAATAGTTTAGTAGTCTGCAGTAATTAAGTAATTATAAACTATATTATTGCTAAAGTGAAGTTAAAAATTATAAGGTTATAAGTATATATAAATGCAGCTGTAGTTAGAAGAGGTAGTTAGAAATTATAATTATATAACTAAAGGCTGTATATATTATTAGGAGGCGTGGAGTTAAAAAGGTTGCTCTAAGTAAGTAAAAATCACTATAAACAGCTAGAGGCCTTAATACTAAAAATAGTAGTTATAGTTATAATAAGATTATAAGTTATAAGCTATAATAAATTAGTCTTTAGACGCTAAAGTAATTAGTTTTATACTTTATAAGTAATTTATAATAAAAATAAGCTAAAAGTATTTATAAAGATTAATATAAAGTTAATTATTAAAAAGCTATAGAAATTTAATTATAAATAAAGCTTAAGTTATACTATATATAAGTTTTAAATAGCTTTATTATTTTATTACTATTTTTAATCTTAATAAGGTTTATTTTTTATCTATATAGATACTATATATCTAAATAATAGCCTTTATATTTTTAGTATATAGATCTAATCTTCTATTTTATTATTATATAGTTTATATTATAGTTCTTCTGTTTTTAAGTAAGTTTTTATTATTTTTATAATTCTATAGTATAAATGCCTTATTCAGCTGTTTAATGCTTAAATAAGTTATTTAGCTGTTATTTCTATTTATAAGTTATAATATTAAGCTAATATATATAATAAGCTTAATATAGTTAACTTTATATAGTTAAATATTAGCTAAAAAAAATAAAAGATATATTAATTAATTATATTTAGTAAGTATTAATAATAGCTATAAATTACTAATTAGTAAAATTAGCTTAATAGAGAAAGTATAAAGATTTATATATAAAGTTAAAGAGATATAAGCAGTAGATAGTCCTTTAATTACTATAATAACATAAAGTAGCTAGAAAACATTATCCCATTAAACGCCAGATGTGGCTTAAAACCCACTTTGCCCATTTTCGCGAAAAGTGACATTAGACCCCTACCAAAGCCCCAAAATGCAACAGCATTTTTTTTAAACTCTCACATAAATCAACCACAACACAGCTAATGAAAAAAAAGAGATATTTAGGTATAACTTGATATAGGGATTATTTTTTTTGACTTTATTTTACTTATTAATCTGTGTTGAATTTTTAATTGCCTGCAGAAGATAAAAACTGTTATTCTATGCTTAGATCACTATTAATAATGTTAGTGTGATTTACTTTACTTTCACTTAATTTAACTAACTAGATATATAAGATTTTAATTAGCATGCTTTTAGCTAGTTATAGATTTTTCAACTTAGCTAGCGCTAAGTTATTTCAGCCTTCTAATATTACTACTAGAAAATCTACTCTTCAACCTACTATTACTACTAATTAATAATAATACTAATAATAATGCTGCTAACTTTATAGATATTAATTCTAATAGTAAAGATAATAGTAAGCTTTTTTTTTTAATACTTTTATTATTTCTATAGTTAATTTTAGCTTAAGGCTGGATTTATTATAAGCAACAGTTATATCTAAGCTGTCTTCTACTTAAGGCTTATTATAAGCCTCATTATAAGCCACTTCAACCTTTCCTACCTCTCTAACCCTTAATAGCGCTAAAAAACACCTTTTTTTTAGGCTTAAGCTGACTATGCAGTATTTGCTGAAAGAGTGGCTTAATAGCAGTATTCTAGAGTTATACTGCTATAACTCCTTTTAGAAGTTGCAGCCTGTAGGCTATGCGCTAGTTGCTGCTAATCTTGCTAGTGAGACCTCTTTTGATTTATTCCTATGCTTTGTTACTGCTGCTGATATTGCTAAGTAGCAGAGGTAGTTAAAAAAATACAAAATATAATATAATATAAAAATATAATACTAAATATAAAAATACAATATAAAATATAATATATGTATTTGTATTGTATTTTTGTATTATACTAATTATATGTATTTAAAATATAATACAAAATATATGTATTGTATTTTGTATTTTGTATTGTATTTTTGTATTTTATTATATATATATATATATATTAATACTAACTTATCTTAGGGTTTGAATATCTAACTGAAGCGCATACTGGTATTTATATTAAAGATATATTTACTCAAAATATTTTAAAAGCTTATAATATACTTAAATCTGCAGTAACTAAGTAAGTATTACTTATTTAAGTTATATTATATATTTAACTTAAATACTATATAATAAGATTATAACTAATATAGTATTATTATAGTATTACTAGAGATAATAGCTCTAATAATAATACCTTTTTTAAGAACTTTATTACTAGCTATAATAAAGAAAATATAACTTTTCCTATTTATAATATTAAATGCTTAGCATATATACTTAATTTAGCTGCTAAAGATATTATAAATAAGTTTAGTAATACTACTATTAAAGATTTAGATATAGTAGACTTTAAAGATATAGCTATTTATGATGATTATAGTGGGGCTTTAAAAAAGCTATCTGAAAAAGAAAAAGAAAGGTTTTTAAAGAAAAACTTTAGTAAGTCTATTATTTAAATATATTATTAATTCTAAATTATAATATAATATTAACTTATAGGGTTTAGGTATTATAGAGTTACTTAAACGAGTAGTAATCCTTCTTCGTAATAATACTACTATACAAAAAGAGTTTAAGCATGCTATTAATATAGCAAAAGAGGACCGCTCTTTTAAAGCTAATATATATAAAACTAAAATTCCACTCTATAAGTAATATATATTAATAATATATATATATATATATATATATATTATATTTTAATACTAATTAAATATATTATATAGGTAATGAAACTAGATGGAATTCAGTTTATATGATGATAGATATAGCTTTAGAGCTACAACCTGCTTTAGATAAATTAAATCAACTAACTAAATCAGATATATTTAAAGCAGTATATCCTAGTTTTAATCAGTGGTTATAATTAAAATATTTAAGGGATATATTAAAGCATTTTTATAACCCTATTATAACTTTACAATCTCAAAGTTATCAAACTATTAGTACTAGTATACTTTTACTAGCTAATATTTATAATGGTTTAAAAGATGAATTAGAAATACATATTGATTTTTTTAATTCTACTGATGAAGTAAGTTTTTAAATATATATATATTATTTTATATATATTATATTATAATTTAATATTTTATTATATAATATTTACTAACTTATATTACTTAGTCTGAGAAATCCTTATATCCTTATTCTCAATACTTTATTTCAGCAATTAAAGTAGGATTAAATAAACTAGAGAGCTATTTTCCTAGCCCTATAGTTACTGAAAAGGACTATAATATATGTAAACCTTACCTATTTGGGTTTATTTTAGATCCTAGGTTAAATATTAATAGTTTAACTAATATACCTAATGTAGATAAGCTTATTGGGCAAGCTTATATTAAACGAGCTAAAAAGGACTTAACTGAAGAATATAAATCGTAAGTAATATAATTTAACTAAATATATTTTATATATATATTTATTAGTTTATAACTTATTATAATATAATTAATATTAATATATAAATATATAGGTTAAAATCTAATATTATAGCTGAGTTAAATGCTTTAAGCAAATCTCAGTTATATTTAGAGGCTTCTAATAGCTTTATTAATATAGATAATAGTAGTAGTGAAGAAGAAAACTATACTAGTTCTACTAATAAAGGAAAATCTAGAGCAGATATTTTAAGAACAAATTTTACTATAGATTTAAATAAAGAAAAACCTAAGCCTAAAGAGTATAAAAACCCTCAACCTAAGCCTAAAGAGGAAATAATTAGTCAGCTTTTCTCAGTTAAAAGTAATGAACAAAATAAAAGATTTCAGAGAGCAGAATTAGAAAGCTATTTTAAACTAGGTATTCAAGGAGATAAAGTAAGTATTTTAATTTTTATTAGTAATTAATATTCATTTAAAGTTAATAAATTAAATATATTTAAATATTTACTAATTAGATTAATAGGTTAATCCACTTATATAGTAGAAAGAAAATAAAGAAAGATTCCCTATACTTAGCATATTAGCTAGGAAATATTTAGCTATTAACCCTACTTCTGCTGCTATAGAAGGAACTTTTAATTAGGGTAGTAATATTATTACTAAAAGAAGAACTAGTTTAACACATTTTAAAAGAAAGCAATTAATGCTACTTAAAAGTTAGAATAAAGATTTAAATAAAGAAAAATCCTATAACTTTAGCCCTAAAGTTTATAGTGATTTATTTAATAGTTCTTTACTTTCTTTATCTGAATCAGAATTAGATTTTATAATAGAAGATACTAATAATAGTAATTCTGAGATGGATATAGATTATAGTAGTGAGGATGAAGAGGATATTAAACAAGAGGATATTAAGTTTAATAAGTAAATTTTATAGATAATTACATATATTTTTATATTTCTTTTACTATTTATATAGAATTAAATATATATTATATAAGAAATTAATAAAGTTAGATTTTTCTAAGTTAAAAGCTTCTTTTAAGTACTTCTGAAGGTAGTAATCTTATTATTAGTTATAAATAATATATTTAGTTAGTAAGGCTATTAATTACTATAAAAACCCTTTAATTAAATATATATAAATAAATACATAAATACAATATAAAATATATAAATATAATATATATATTATATTTATATTATAATAAAATCTCTTTAAATACATAATATAATATATATATTATATTTACCCCCTTAAACACATATATTTTTAAATACATATATTGTATTTGATCTGTATTGTATTTTTTCTAACCTCTGCTAAGTAGGCTGACTATACTAATAAATGCTTCTAGCAGCAGTAAGTTAGCGCTAGCAGCCTTCAGTAAGGCTTAAAGCGGAAGGCATTGCAAACTAAGCTACGCTTTAAGACCTTGCCAGCAGAGATCTACACCTTTCTTGCTGTACTAATCTATATATTAGTTCACTATAAATCTAACCTTAATTATTACTAGTCGACTGATCTTTTATGCTCTACCTATAATATTGCTAGGTAGCTCTCTTGCAACCGCTTTGCTACTCTATATCTTAACTTCTGCCTATAGGACCTAGATATACCTAACCTCTTTATAGGGATCTAGCAGAAGGTTAAGCTATAGTTAACTTAGATATAAGAGGTATCTCTATAGCTATAGAACCCTAGCACTATTATTGCTGTTAATAAGTATATAATCTGCTTTTAGAGAAGGTTTTATAATATTATTAAGATGCTTAAGAAGCTTATTAAAGTTAGGTTTAAACTGTAGGTAGCAGCCTAGTAAGGCTACTTCTTCTTATAGATCTTTTATATATATACTAACTTATTATTAACTTTAGAGGCTGCTGCTGCTAAAAAAAGCCTTCTTAGTATTAACTCTATCTTTCTGCTAGAGGCTTAAGTTTAAGCTTTAGTAGAGGCAGTATAGGGTTTTGCCTCTCTTATAGGGAAAAAAGTGCTATAGAAGCTGCTAGTAGCTAAGCAACTAGTATTTACTTAAGCTGTTATTATCGCCTTACTATAATACTTATTTACTTATTATCTCTAGCTAGAGGCTGCTACTGCTTATTATTATATTTTTACTAATAACTTATTTATTACTATTAACTTTATATATTATTTATATTAACTATAGCTACTTATTACTGCTATTAGCACTATTAAGCTGAACTTTAAAGTTATTAAGCTATTTAAGCAGCTATAAGCTAATAATAAAAAGAGTGATTATATCTTTTAAGACTACCTATATATATATTCTACTTCAAATAGTAAGGCTTGCTAATTTGCATTTAAAGATAATACTATTATGCTTTTAATTAGTAGTATATTTAATAGTAGAGAGATTGCTATTTTATATTAGTATAAGCATCCTCTAGCTATATTAACTTCAGCTAGAATGTTATAAATATCTTTTTAGATTAATCTTACTATTAGCCTTACTAGCTTATATATTAATACTGCTAGCTAATTTAAGCAGAAGCTATTTATTATTATTATTGCTGTTAAATAACTACTTATACCTACTCTAATTAATATATATAACTATAGTATAAATAGCATTAATATTAGCAACTAATATAAGGCTAACTGCAGAGGTATTGCTATATATTGCAGCTGCTGCAGCAGCTAGCAGCCTATAGCTTTTAATTTTTTATTAGGTATATTAACTGCTAATAAGGCATTTTAAGGTAATATTTGCTAACTTTTATATACTTATAGAAGTTATACTTACTAATATATACTTACTCTATAAAGCTTTAAACTTATATTATAAAAAGCTTTTTGCTATATTCTGTTATAAACTCTATAAGCAATTAATAGCTAAATTTAGAGGTATTGCATTCAGAGAGAGGTTTTCTTCAACTGTCCAGCTTACTGAAGGTAGGCTATATAATTTCAAACAGCATAAGAGAGAACAGAGGTGCTAGGTATATATAAAGCGTTTCAGAAAGATTGTATTAAGAGAGACTAATAGGAATATAGCACTAGCATACTGTATATACTAAGGCTGCCTTCAGTATGATATGCCCTTCTGCTGTCAGAGCAACTGCTGAGTGAAATAGCATAATGTTAAGCCCTAAACGTCAGCATTGCTAGAAGAGATATATAGAGCGAAATTTAGGTTAGAACCCCCTTGTCGACTATGTACCTCGTGTGGAGTCAGTCATAAATCGAATTACGCAATTGGCCAGTTTCAGTTTGAGCCACATCTGGCGTTTAATGGGATAAGCTGTGCGTTTAGTACCCTAGCCAGCAGAACCTCAAACGTGTTGCAAATGCAACATATTAATAACTTAACTAGCGTTCACATAATAACGCTCTTGCCTAGCGAAACCTTATTACAGCATTACGCACGCACTACAACACAGCATGCTGCGCATGTGACCTAATGTCATAGCTGCAAGCTGGCACGCCCCACCACGCTAGGGATTGTTGCTCCGCCAACTGCATTCGCCACTTTCTGAACACAATCAATCCCTCCACCATCTCAACTAAATCTCCCAACACTCATGCGCAATTGCTAGAAGGCCTCGTTCAGCATCATTCATTACCGGCTTGTGGCTTGTGTTAGCAAATCCAGCTCGATGTGGGATTGTTCTCGAGCTGCAATCGTCTCCGCCTGGCTCGAAGACGTTTGCGCTGCCAGCGACCAACAGACCCGACCGCGATCCCCCGAACCCTCGACGTCCCGCAAGCGAAAAGCTCCATCGCCCGACCGAATTGAATCCGATCGTGAATCTTCGCATTGCGACCGAAAACGAACACATATGGAGGGTCGCCGCAGTCGCAGGCTTGCAGGCGGCGGTCAGCAGGGCACCAAGCCATCAACACCACCAGATGGTAGCGGCAGCAGCCGGAGTTTGGACGCGACGGACTCGGACGCGGAATCACCGACTCCCAGGAGGCCCGTCAAGACGGTGAAGGCTGCGCGTCGGCCGAAAAAAACGGCCAGTACTGGTGATGACCATGAATCAAATGGCCGTGAGCTTCCCTCCCGGTCGCTGTCGCTCCCCCAGCCCACCCCTTCGATGTCCTCTTCCGCGTCCGCCTCAGCCTACACGGGCGCACTCTCCCACCGACCGCACCGCACCGTGACGACCATGACCAGTGCCCCGTCGCTCCCACCATCCGAATCCGGAAGCCGAAGGTCGCGGAGCCCGGTCAAAGGGATGGCAAGCATGAACTGGGCTCAGCGGCCTGTCAAGATTGTCCCTCTGAAACGTGGCCAGGTGCCGGAGGACATTCAAGCCCTGTGCGAGGAAGTACATAAGATCATGATGGGCGTTGCTGTCGTCCCGGCATCTGTCCGCGACCATGTGGATTCTTCCATGTCGGCACTACGACCATTCGGGATACCCCTCGAAGACAAGAACCTCGATGCGTCTTGCCAGCGCGATGACTTCAGTCTCATGGGAGAGCTTCGAGATCTTGGGCGGGTAGTGAAAAATACGGAACGAGCGATCGTGCAGAATTTAGCCGAGGCACACTGGAACGACAGCGTGCACTCGCAGCTCCTCAGCATTGCCATCGAAGGGGACAGGGAGGAGGACGAGTCGGATGATGCCGGGGAGGAATGCGTCGTGAGCGTTTTCAACACCACGCAGGCCTTCATCACGCCGGAGTGCATACCGCAGCACATCAGCGAGGGCGTCCAACTCAAGGCCAGGATAGTGGATTACTGCATGTGCATTAACGATCCCGAGATCGAGCGGGCTGCTCGCAACGCCATCAAGCTCCAGGAACGATCTGCAGATGCCACAGCCAACAGCAGCAGTGCCGCATCATCATCAGCTGCGTCCGATGCCAGCGACGTCTTCTCGTCACCGAGGAAAGGCACGAAGCCAAAGAAGTTGCCTCCGATACCCCAGTCAGTCAACCACACGGATTACAGCGCGTTGGCCATGTCGCCCATCACCGTGAGCATCGAGACTAAGAAGAACGATGGTTCCGAGGATGTGGCGAAGGCGCAGCTCTCCGTCTGGGCCTCGGCACAGATCCTGCGCTTAAGACAGCTGATTGGCTCCAATGAACCATTGGGAATCACGCTGCCGCTGGTGTTCGTGTTGGGGTCGTCATGGCAGCTGCTGTTCGCAGTGGAGAAGGAGGATCGCATCGTGAGTCCCCCGTTTCCCTACTGCAATGCTGTGTTGCCGAAGTTAGCTGACGTTTCGTTGAACAGGACCTCATTCAATCGCTATCGTTCCGATTTGACGGTGCTTCGAATACCATACTTGGCTGTTACAAGATTGTGGCGCTGGTGAGGGCGCTGAGGACATGGAGCAAGACGGTGTTTCGGGATTGGTTTCTCAACGCCCTCCCGGCTACATAGATGATGCTTCGACGGATTAAAGTCACGTTGCTGTCATCGCCCATGGCCAGGGCGACTGCTTCATTCCGGAGCGGCTTTTAAGGGCGGCAGAACTATCACCTGGCGCCCGCCATGAGTCTTTCATCGCATAAATATACCCAGATGTTTCATTTCGCTACTTACTTCCCCGTTTTGTGATTCTGGATAAGTATCTAGGCTTTGTCTACAAACGCGTCGTCCGGTGCTCTTGACGCTGTGAAAACCTGGGCCGCTGGAAAGTCCGACGATGCCAGACCTATGATGACATGCCCATTTCTACCACTGGTTCCCAAGCGACGCCCGTTGCCTGTTCTCTTAGGGCCGCGACATAGTTCCATTCCTGTTTGGTAGACGCGAATGCATCGTCTTCTGGTAGTCTTCTTCCTGGTTGGTGGACCACCCAGTCCCGTCATGTCGTCTCCGTCCGGCCCACTCGTCGCTTCGGATGCCTTATCATCCTCAGCTTGAAACAAATTCCAAACAGAAACATAGTGATTGATCATATCGCAGATCCAATTGAAAAAGAACAATGTGAGTTTGCTATAATTCTGATTGGCATCGAGCCGCGCTCGCTCATTTGGCATAGAATAAGAGAGCTTCATGTTTCTCAGACGCACAGTATTTCGACGGGTAAACCGGGTTTAGCAACTAGTAGATTGATAGCATTTGCATTTATTGTGCGATCTTCACACACGAAGAAAGCGGTTTTGTGGCGCCTGTGACGGCTCGCACCGTTAGGCTAACAGCTTAAGTGAAAGCCGCCCAATTCGGACTCTATTCCCAACATTTAACTCTTCCGGCGACTGCACAACTTCCATACACCTGTGATCGTCCTTTTCTATCTTCAATATTGGCTTTTGGACCGACCTTAGGAGATTCATTGTCAGTTTAATGCGTATGTAGATTTGCGCTGTGTGAAACTGGCGTCTATTGTTGTTTTACTGTGTCACGTTCGCCGAGGGGCTTGACCAGCGCAGTCGCTTCAAATTTACTACATCCTGATAATCGTTCGCGCGGATGATTTACGCTCGGTTTGGGATTCCTTGGAGGTCCTCGATGGTAACATCCATCGAAGCCAAATTCAGGAGTTATGTCTAAGAGACTTGAACAACACTCTCCAGTCCGGATTACGAAAGCCTGCTGCATTTCTGAACTCACAGACAGTACGGTTTGGTGAACAAGTTTGCCCTGCTCAATGGAGAGTTCGAAGCTGCTGACGATCAAGCTGATGACTTGTGACACTTGGAACGCTGGTCCAGCTTCTAAGGGTCCTCATGTATCAAGGTAACAATGATTGAGAATACACAAGGGCGTCCAAAGCACTCAAGTGACAGAACATATTTCAACATCTTGCTCGATTGTTGACTCCAGGGCATTGGTGTGAGACTCAACAGCTCTGCACCAAATTATAAAGATTACTCTCAATTTTAATAAAGTGTGCAAAAGTGAAAGACGCAGGTCAGCTTTTCATTATCGCGGTGTTGGAGGATTACAGCAATCGTTGGTGAAAACACGTATAAGAGGATACGACATTATTAATATTAGAAATTCACAGTTTACCAGCTCAGTAGCTGGTGCATTGTATGCAGCGATCCTGACGATGATGTTCAGCAAATATTCACTGAGATTCTTATTGCAAATTTGAGCTATCAGGAATAACTGCTGATCAGACCACTCAGAATCTGTTCAATGGTACATAAACTAGAAGCAGGTCGTAGAACGAGCATGTTCGCTCTCAGCTTCCCTGAGTCAAGTTGACATTGGTGCAGTAGACGCTTCCGTAGGCTGTTTGTCATCACTCCTCATGTGATTCTATTTGTTTTCATAAGTGCTTCGCAGGCTGAGCAGAGCAATCAGCCTGGGATCTCTATTTCTTTCTCATGAATGCTGGCAACTGGAAACATCCGGGGATCGTCCGTGCGAGAACATCATATTGAGTTGAATTTTGATGGGTGATGACGTGGGCAACTGACCACGATATTGAAAGCGAAATTCGCTTGTGGGACAGTTATGACTACAGACTGACGCTATGGATCTGAGATCAGATTGCCTTGTTAATTGTTCTGTCATTAGATGATACGACACCTCCGCTGGCCGTCAAGCAAAGATTGATATCTGGCAGTAGCTGCAGTCACCAGCTCAATACACAGCGGAGGTGAACGCTGGTGCATGCAAAACAGGATCTCCGTCTCGAAGTCATGACTCCTAAAAGACAGAGCCATGTGCTTTGGAATGGTAGAAGACACCTGCGTATGATCCACAGTGTCAACATCTAGGACGCTGGGTATCAAAAGCCCTGTTATCAGGATTGTGCTCTGATCTAGAAGCTTGTTTGGTCATTTCCTCGACCGATCTTCAAACGGAAATCAACGATTCTGGATGATTTCGGAGACCAACTTCGACTTTATGTCATCGATGACCGTGTACATGGCATCTGCTCGTTTGCACCGTTGTCATTCGGCCGGTTGATCCACCTACTCATATATCATTTGGTTATGCAATCGTCAACCGGATGATCCAGCAGCCCATTTGCTCTCACCCCGGTGTTCAGAACGACTCGTCTAAACCTCTACATCCACTGAGCCACATTGAAAACATCATAGACATCTCCGGCGGAAGTTTCCATCCTTCTTGGAGCAGCACCTTGTGAAGGGCCGACTTGCGGCTACGGTTTCGGCCACATGCCACTGGAGAACTCCACTGTATACTAAGGTTAGAAGCAGGGCCCTCGTCAAAAGGTGCAGCTGTCCTCTAGCTGTTTACTGAGCAAAGTTGGTGAATCTTGACGAACGCAACAGGTAGGCAAGATCGAGAAGAGTGTGCAAGACCATCCAGATGGCCGCCGGTATCATGTTGGCAGCACCGAGCGGGTAGCCGAAAATATCGCTCGTCAATCCACCCTCAGAGAAGCCTGACGCCTCTTACCGTCTGCCAATGTTTCACACATTTGGCGCAACATAAGACGCTTTCCCTGGTTTGTTGGTGCCAAGAGACGCAGGCGAGCCTTGCGCACCTCCTCAGATTACCAGATGGTGACTGTTTCTATCTAGCGCAGCGTAGCAAGGACGAAAACGTCCACAGCAGCGACAGGCGCGATATAACAGGAAAGACGTTGAAGACCGTCAACGCACAGCGACTGACGGGGACTCAAAATATCTTCCCCTTACAGGTCCCCAGACTCGTGAGACCATGTGAGTTGAGGGCCTGTGAGGCGAGACCCCGTGAGATCGGGACCGTTAGGTTGGTTTCAGTGCCGAGGGGGTACGTGGGTATCTGGTCGCCAGATGACCCATCGGGACACGGAACCGTACTTTCATCGTCTGCTCTAGGTCCTCGCCGGTGGGATACTTGACAAAGCCCTTCCCTCATGACGCGCCTGGGCGGATTGAAGTGGTAGGTGTGATGTTTAGTGTAAACCCTCACTTATTGAGCTAGCGACATGCTGATATTGCTAATGATGACGGGATTCTCGTTGTGCGGTCCCAAAATTGTGTCCGAGGAATCCAAATTACTGGACCTGGGCAAAGAGTTGTCATTGATTTCTGAAAATTGCCAGCATGCCTGTCGCGGGCGAGGCATGGACGGATGACATTGAGAATTCTGGAGAGGGTGATCATCTTGCCCCGATGTGACGTCTGCGTTCAGTCAACGTTCCCTTTCCTTGTGGCCGCATGCATGCATACTTTACGTTTAACGGAAGCGATTCTGTGTGAGCAAAGCCGCTGTGGGATGACTGAGTCCTCCTAGTAGGTAGGCATGTGTCACCGCTTGAGTTGGCGGAACCCTTGAATAAAGTCGGGCGAAGGATTTGTAGTATGCAGCTGTAAGTACCGGGAATTAAATTAAATTCATAGAAAGATGTTCATCTTCATCAGATAAGCCCAGGTAATAGAATAAGAACATTTACTGCTGAGCAGTAGTCTTGATATGTTTATCCACAATGAGGAAGGGTCTACTCAAACAAAATAATATTGATGGATCGTTTACTCAGTCACTGCTCCCCAGCTTGACAGAATTCTGATCCCCATTCATCTGCAATCGTCACACGGAGTGATCACAAATTAAACGTCCAAGAGTCAGTTACCTGAGGAAAATATAACTACATAGCTTAATTCATCTGTTTAGTATTTGCCAGTCCTGTTTGTATGAGGGCCCCGTTCCGCGGCGCACCCCTCTAGCTAGCCAGCGCACCCCCTCTGTAGCGTATGAGGCGTATGCCTCCAATAACCAGCAAAACCAGCGAAACGCTAACTAGGGCAGTTAAATTGGAGGCCTCTGATTGGCCCGGATCAGCCGGAGGATTAGCTGGGGTTTCACTGAGTTGTTAGATAGTTTGAAAACTCCTCAGATTTAAACGATTTGAGGCCTAGCAGCTAGTTTTTTCGATTTTGATCAAAAAGCCATTATATCACGTGATCCCTAGCAGCTGCAAACGAGTGTAGTATTAATATTGACAGCCCAGCTAGTCCTAGCACTTGATTTCCTGTAGTTCAGCTATCTCCTCTGCCTCTTACGCCTAGCTAGCCTCTACCTTATTAACGAGACGATCTAGCGCACCTTTAAATTTAAGGTTAATATTAATATTATATCTAAACAGCAGTGAGTTATATATATCCTATAGAGCATCTAACTGTATAGATTTGCTTTTAACCTATAAGATAGGCTTTATTAGCGTAGGTAGGTGTTAAAGTAACTTTAGCAGCATATCAGCAGTCAGATCGATCACTTTGATGTTAACATACTTATAAGCAGCAGCAGCCTAGCGTAAGTAGCGATAGTATTTAATGCTAAGTTTATATATATTATTGCGTTTAACAGCTTTAAGGCTTTCTTAGGTAGTTATAGCTTTACTAAGTGTTAACAGCGCTATTAATAGCAGTAGTAAAGCCTCTGCTGCTTTAGTAGCCAGCTTAAACTTAAAATAAGAAGTGTTATACTTAGTAGATATATTGCTAGCCTTCTTAATAATATAAAGGCAGCTCTTAGCTCTAACTTATAGAAGGTTGAGGAGAGGTAAGGTAGTTAGCGTTATTATAGGCTAAAGTAGCCTTTATAGCTAAAACTAGTGAAAGTGAATCTTTTTAGGTAGTAGTAGTTAACTTTTGCTCTTATAAAGCTAGAGAATATAGTAGCAGAGCAGGCTATATATTTTGTTAATTAGATAAGGCTTATAAGTATACTTTAGAGGTTATATTAAGCTATTTTAGCTTAATTTTGCTAGCCTAGCTAGCTTATTGCTAAAGCTGTTAAGTGTTTTATAGCATATATAGCATTTAATTCTGCTAAAAATGTTATTAAGTATACTTAGCGCTTTGCCTTTATATTTATTAATATATTGCGTTAGGTTGTTATTTTGCTCTTTCTAAAAAAGGACTAATTTAGAGAAAACACTCTTAAGATTGTTAGTATAGCAATAAATCTAGCGCTTAATAGAGGCGTAAGAGAACTTAATAATTAATATTATAGTATAGCTAAAGTAAGTAATCTAATTAGTTTAAAACCTTACTAGCTTCTTATATTAAAGCATAATCTATATAGAGAAGGTATAGTTAACTGCTTTATTAGAGTATTTAGCACTTTTAAAAGCAGCTTTTTATTAGTTATATATATCTTATATATTAGCATATAATAGATTATTTTAATCTTTAATAAATTAAGTAAACTGTAAGTAGTAAGTAATACTGCTGTTAAGGTTCTTTATAGCATAAAGGAAGTAGTGTTTAGTTTTAGTGAGAACGTTTATATTAATATGCTAGCAGCAGAGAAAGTGCAGCATATTATAGAAAGTAGGGCTGGCGTTAAAAGCTTTAATAAGGGCAAGTTTGCAATTAGTATAAGAGACCTATAAGCGTTTAATATTATAGTTTTTAAGTAGGTTAGCAAGAGTGTTAACTGCTTACTAATAATTACACTCCTTCTTGCTAGATAGAAAGTAAAAGGCAACTTAAAAGGCTTGCTTAGCGTTAGTAATACTGCATATATTAAAAAGTAGCATATTAAAGCAATTAGTTTTATAAGTTAAATCTATTAGTAGGATATTAAAGTAGCGCTTAAAGTGAGTAATTGCTATATATAGCGCTATAAAAAGACTTATAATATAGCCTTTAGAATTCTGCTTAAAGTAATATTAAAACTTCTCTAAGTTTTCTAATTAGTTGAACAGCTACTTAATTAAAGTGTAGCTAGTAAGCTTTTAGTAATAATAGCAAGCAAAGAGGTTAATAATATTGCAATAGCTAATAATGTTATATTAAGTACTTTCTATATATAAAGCTGTAAATAAATAAATAAGTTAAGTGCTGCAGTTCTATAGGCATATAATTTTTAGTGCTACTTTAGCAAAAAGAAGTTAGTATAACTTATAGTAGGATTTAATACTAAAGAATTTATAGTTATAGCAGTTATAATATTTAGGCTGCTTAAGCATTTTAAGTATTAAGCATATAAAGTAATTATTATTACTAGCATTATATTAGATAATAACTTATTATAAATAAGAAGTTATATAAGAAGAGCTTTTATACTACTTTAATTTATAGATATATATCTTATACTGCTTTACTTAAATAGCATTATAATAAGGTGTATAGGCATACTAATAGGTAATTTTAAGCTTACTAGTATATACTATTTATACTTAGAAGCTGTTAATAAGACTAGCAGTAAGTAAAGCCTTTTTAGCTGCCTCTTTTAAAATAAATCTCTAGCTTAAAATAGAGCAGCAGTAGGAGATATTACTATAATTATTATAGTTAATAGTGTAAATGTAGTTAAAGCTAAAGTTAATAGTAGTAATATTATTACTCTTACTAGCAGTAGAGTTATTAAGAAAGATAAGGTTAGCAGTAGTAGAGCTAGTAGAGGCTGCTGATGCAGCACTAAGTGCAGCAACAGCTTCTTCTATTTTAAATTTAATCTCTTCTTGCGATAATATTGCAATAGCTTTAAAAAATAGTTAGTAACAGCAGTATTAATAAGCTATAAATGAAAATATTGAAAATTTAGGGCTCTATTTTGCAGCGCACCTTTCTAGCTAGCTAGTGCACTTTCTCTATAATATATAAGGTGTATACCTCTAATAACTAGCAAAACTAGTGAAATGCTAATCAAGGTAGTTAAATTAGAGACTTCTAATTAGCTTAGATCAGCTAGAGGATTAGCTAGAGTTTTATTAAGTTATTAAATAGTTTAAAAACTCTTTAGATTTAAACAATTTAAAGCCTAGCAGCTAGTTTTTTTAATTTTAATTAAAAAGCTATTATATTATATAATCTCTAGTAGCTGCAAATAAGTGTAGTATTAATATTAACAGCCTAACTAGTCCTAGCATTTAATTTCCTATAGTTTAGCTATCTCCTCTACCTCTTATATCTAGCTAGTCTTTACTTTATTAATAAGATAATTTAATATGCTCTTAAATTTAAAGTTAATATTAATATTATATCTAAATAGTAGTGAGTTATATATATCTTATAGAGCATCTAACTATATAGATTTGCTTTTAACTTATAAAATAGGCTTTATTAGCATAGATAAATATTAAGGTAACCTTAGCAGTATATTAGCAGTCAGATTGATCACTTTAATATTAACATATTTATAAGCAGCAGCAGCCTAGCATAAGTAGCAATAGTGTTTAATGCTAGGTTTATATATATTATTGCATTTAACAGCTTTAAAGCCTTTTTAGGTAGTTATAGCCTTACTAAGCGCTAGTAGTGCTGTTAATAGTAGTAGTAAAGCTTCTACTGCCTTAATAGCCAGCTTAAACTTAAAGTGAGAGGTATTATACTTAGTAGATATATTACTAGCCCTCTTAATAATATAAAAGCAGTCTTTAGCCTTAACTTATAGAGGGTTAAAGAGAGATAAAGTAGTTAGCATTATTATAAGCTGAAGTGGCCTTTATAGCTAAAACTAGTGAAAGTGAATTTTTTTAAGTAGTAGTAGTTAACTTTTGCTCTTATAAAGCTAGAGAATATAATAGCAAGGCAGGCTATATATTTTATTAACTAAATAGAGCTTATAAGTATATTTTAGAAGTTATATTAAGCTACTTTAGTTTGGTTTTGCTAGCTTAGCTAGCTTATTACTAAAGCTGTTAAGTGTTTTATAATATATATAGCATTTAATTCTGCTGAAAATATTATTAAGCATACTTAGCGCCTTGCTTTTGCGTTTGTTAATATATTATATTAGGTTGTTATTTTGCTTTTCTTAAAAAAGAACTAATTTAGAGAAGATATTTTTAAGATTGCTAATATAGCAATAAATCTAGCGCTTAATAGAGGTGTAAGAAGACTTAATAATTAATATTATAGTATAGCTAAAGTGGGTAATCTGATTAGTTTAAAACCTTACTAGCTTTTTATACTAAAGTATAATTTATATAGAAAAGGTGTAGTTAACTGCTTTATTAAAGTATTTAGCACTCTTAAAAGCAGCTTTTTATTAGTTATATATATCTTATATATTAATATATAGTAGATTATTTTAATTTTTAATAAATTAAATAAACTATAAATAGTAAGTAATATTACTGTTAAGGTTCTTTATAGTATAGAGGAAGTAGCGCTTAGTTTTAGTGAGAATATTTATGTTAATATACTAGCAGCAGAGAAGGTGCAGCATATTATAGAAGGTAAAACTAGCATTAAAAGCTTTAATAAAAGTAAGTTTGCAATTAGTATAAGAGACCTATAAGCGTTTAATATTATAGTTCTTAAGTAGGTTAATAAGAGCATTAACTGCTTACTAATAATTGCACTTCTTCTTATTAGATAGAAAGCAAAAGGCAATTTAGAAGGCCTGCTTAGCATTAGTAGCGCTATATATATTAAAAAGTAGCATATTAAAGCGATTAGTCTTATAGGTTAAATCTATTAATAAGATGTTAAGGTAGCGCTTAAGGTAAGTAATTGCTATATATAGCGCTATAAAAAGAGCTATAATATAGCTTTTAGAATTTTATTTAAAGTGGTATTAAAACTTCTCTAAGTCTTCTAATTAGTTAAACAGCTACTTAATTAGAGTGTAGCTAGTAAGCTTTTAGCAGCAGTAGCAAGTGAAGAGGTTAATAATGTTATAGTAGCTGATAATATTATATTAGGTATCTTCTATATATAAAGCTGCAAGTAGATAGATAGGTTAAATACTGCAGTTCTATAGGCATATAATTTTTAGTACTGCTTTAGCGAAAAAGAGTTAGCATAACTTATAGTAAGATTTAGTACTAAAGAATTTATAGTTATAGCAGTTGCAATACTTAAGCTGCTTAGGCACTTTAAGTATTAAGCATATAAAGTAATTATTACTACTAATATTATATTAGATAATAACTTGCTATAAATAAGAGGTTATATAAGAAGAGCTTTTATGCTGCTTTAATTTATAGATATATATCTTATACTGCCTTACTTAAGCAGCATTATAACAAAATATATAGGCGCACTAATAGGTAATTTTAAGCTTGCTAGTATATATTACTTACACTTAGAAGTTATTAGCAAGGCTAGCAGCAAGTAAAGCTTTTTCAGCTGCCTCTCTTAAAGTAAATTTCTAGCTTAAGATAGAGCAGCAATAAGAGATATTGCTATAGTTGTTATAGTTAATAGTATAAGTGTAGTTAAAACTAAGGTTGATAGCAGTAACATTATCGCTCTCACTAGCAGTAGAGTTATTAAGAAGGATAGGGTTAGCAGCAGCAGAGCTAGCAGAGGCTGCTGATATAGCGCTAAGCGCAGCGACAGCCTCCTCTATCTTAAATTTGATCTCTTCCTGCAACAACATTGCAATGGCCTCAAAAAACAGTTAGCAACAGCAGTACTGATAGGCTATAGATGAAAATACCGAAAATTTGGTGATAGGTAGGGCGGGGGGCTGGTGTCGGAGTCTGGGCAAAATCAGCCACAGAGGGGGTGCGCCGGCTAGCCAGAGGGGTGCGCCGCGGAACGGGGCCCTAGACATATCCAAGACTTTTCATGCCAACAGAGAACGCGACAGCATGCGGTCTATAGGTTGCCTTGACACATCTGAGGACTTTTCAGCCATCCGAAGATGAGATAGCTCCGCCTGGTCTGCCTACGTGACACAAAGCATGCATCATGAGACTTCGGACTGTGGAAGCCAGAAACTTTTCTGAAAGGCCGCCGGCAGCTTCATATCTATCACAACCGCAATATGTATACACCAGCAGCACCTCAGCTCAGCCGCTCCTTTTCACCACCGCCTCAGCAAGGGATTTCTTCATTGGTGACAACTCGCTAGTGTGTCTCTGAACCAGAGTTCCCTAGCTCTTCTTCCCGATCGCCCCTGTGAAGCTACTGCCTCACTCAAAGAGAGCCGCAGTCGCGGAAATCACATCTGCATTTGTGAGCATTCCGACCTCGCATGACAATGCTTGGAAGATTCCCTACGCAGCTGAGAGCATTATTTTCTGGCCAAGCCTATCGCATTTTTTGGCTCTGGGGTGGTGAAAATAAATTGCCTTGGAAACCCCAGCGCCCGATGTTCACTCAAGACATGGCGAGGTCTTCAATATGGTCACGGGCTAGAACCCGGTTGAGATCTCCGGCAAAGCCGGAGCAGCCATCCCGACCCCCGTCCCCTTCAGACCCACTATTCTGCTGCAACTCGCCGGCTAGCCCCGGCACAGCTTGCTGAACCTGCGCGCCTAGTCACAGCGATTTATGCCTTTCCAGCTCAACTAAGAACAGTTAATTAATTAATAGCGGCTATGCTTTCAGCAAGGCTTGAAGTCAGCTCTTTACAGATGTGCCGTTTGCTCTCCGTGAACGCGTCTTATAAATGAAAAAGGTGTAGCATTGTATTGCCCGGTCTGACGCTGTTCACGAAGAGGTCCTCCAGCGTGGGTCAGCTGAGATTCTGAAGTACGTGCGCCCAGCTGCTGTCTTAGTGGAGCTGCCTTCAGAAGGAACCATCTATCTGTACACTAAATGGGGAGACTTGAGGGAAACTATCAGCGTAGGAATCACTGCAAATTTACCCAGCGTCCCGATCTGAGTAATTACATAACCTTTCTTGGCAGAAAGGCAAAGGCATCAACGAAAGGTTAAAAGGTGGAAACGTGGTTACGTGTTAAGACTGCGCTGTTATAAATAGTCTATCCCAACGGTTGCCACGAGTCATATCACAGCTGGCGGGTTACGGCTTCAGGGGCGGCCGTTCCTGCATGGAAAAGTATAAAACAACTAGGCTGCCACGAAGTTACAAAGAAGTTGGCATCATTTTCCCCATTGCTCTTTGATCAACAGGACTTGATTCACACCTTCCTATCATTATGCAGCTCAACGTATACCTTGTCAGCCTTGCATTTTTGGCTATTGCATCAGCCGCAGGGTTGCCAACGAAAGTCGAGCGAACAGCGCCTCATCCTGTCTTAGCTGCACGCGACTACTGCTGTTCACCATCTCCTCAAAACCCAAATGTTTGCGTGAGTTATGTAATTCAAAGCAGGTCATTTGGGGACTAACATACCATAGGACTGCAGAACTAGAAAGATTGAGGTTAGTTAACTTATATTTCCCTGATGCCTCATAGTAATGCTAACTCTGCTGGAGGATTGTGGGATGTACTGCCTCTAAATCTCTGGGTATCATAGTACAAAGCCAGATAATGTAGAAAGTTTAAAGACCTTCAGCAGTGACGATTCACAAACAGTTGAACCATACGACAATCTTCATAGTTCTGGTATATGCGCTGCAACTGTTAATAATCCTCGCTTTTGGATTCTGAGAAGCTTATCTGTTGATACAGGCCTCTCTATGGCCCCTTTTCCGTCTCTGTGAACGATATGTTAGGTGAAATGGAGTGGTATGTCTGTGGTGAAACAAACGCCCGGTTCCCATCTAAGACGTAGTCAGCATCCTGATTGAGGTTGAGCTTGGGAGAATGACAGTGTGAAGTGACAGTCACCATCAAGGAAATGGAGGAATATGGCGGCAGCTTACATGGCACCATCCATCTTGGATTCCACGTGTCACCTGTGGACTTTCTGCTATTCTTGGCAGTTTTGTGGCCTGTTCCTAGAGCGACTATTCTGGCGTCCCTTTCCTTCCCCGTGTACATACAGCAAGCTATGGGGATTGGCAAACGTGCCACCCCACAGGAATAGCATAGCGAAATGGGATGATGACACATGTATCACCAGGCTGATATCGCAAGACATTCCAATACGCTCCTTTCCGATTGGAACAAAACGCGATACAAGCTCTATGCCTTGCATACCATTGCAAAACAGCGATAGCAGGCATTCAAGCCACCGGGACATCTGCGACTGAGCCATGGCATGACATTTGAGTCCCTGACACCAAGAAAGCTGCCGCCAATGGTTCTCTTTGCAGGAAGTACATCAAAGTCCCAACCGCGTTCGATGGATCTTTTGGATGATACTGATTACCTTTAGACGATGATTTGGGGTTGCTGCGAAAGAGAAGCTTGAATTTCTGTGTGTCTGTTTCTTGCAGAACAGGCACAGGCGCTGCAGGGGAGTTCAAACGGCTCATAGGCCAGGACGGTGGTTGCGTGGAGTTCAGTGAGAGATGCGAACGTGACGTGCTTCTAGAGGTTTCGTATCCTCTGACATTTCAAGACACATATCAAGGTACATTTGATGCTGTTCTGGTACTCGGATTTCGTTTTCGGAGTAGATGAGGAAAGATGATTGCATATGATAGTTGTTGCAATTTGGTCTCGACATGATTTGATTTGATCCTGGGCGCGACTGATCCTATATTAGATGGATATGATACCGCTGGGACTAATCTTGAAGACTGCCACAAGCATCGGGCAGTGGTGATGGGGGCTAGATGAGAGAGCTGGACCTTATGTTAGTAGGCTGAAGAATAGATTTCCTTCGCTATTCTAAGCGCTTCAAATTTGCAAAGAAACTCCGAGACAACGCGGTACTTGGCAGATAACTTCATCCAGGCATACTTGACAATTAGCCATTGACGGAATTGAGATGCGATTTAGAAGCTGAGTAGAGCCAGGGGCTTCGAAGTGTAGTTTTGTCGTTGAATACAGATTCTTCAATGGGTTTGTACTTGAATAGTCCCACCAACAGCTGGTTATCTTAGTGCAGAGGGTTTGGCTCTGTGTCGACTTGGAATGCCGGATGAGCAAGGTAGAACAGTACGCTGGAGCAAAGCATCACGTCAATTCCCACACAACATGATATTGTGGGATTGGGGAGCATTCCCTTCCGTATTGAGTTTCGCAGTTCTGTGCTAAATTCATCCCCGATCTGAGCAGCCCAATATCCCTGCATCTTTGTGCCCGGGCATCAAGCCCATCGTCTTTTTTGACGCAGTTTTCCAACCCTATCCCCCTCCCCCTCGGTCAACCATCTTTGTTGAGCCTGGCGGTATCTCGTTTCTATCTTGATCACGGTGCGTTGGTCAGCCCCTTGATGGGCAGATTTGCCTAATGTCAGGACCCCCATAAGCGAATCCTCTTGTGCCTGCAACGCTGCTGAGAGCAAACGTTGCCTCTCTGACTCTGCCACTTTCACTAATGTCATCCTCTGAACGGGATGCATTGCAGCATTTGGGATTGCGCATGATTGCTTTATCTGTTTGAAATACGGCCCGACGGAGTGATGTTTTCTTCTGATCCGAGAAACTCATCAGATCCTTCATTCGTGACCCACGTCATATGGTCATCAGCTGTAGGGAGATGTCTCATAAAGCCAACTCCGGCCCTCATGTTCCAGACTTGGGGCGCTGCGGGAACTTGGGGGCGGAATGAATAGGTCATGCATCGGATGGCTTTCAGCACTAGCATCAATTCGCTGCACCGAAGTCAACGTGGCTCTGTCGAGCGCACTGCGTTGGAAGGGAGTACAAGAATCAACGAGAGGAGACCTAATAACTAGCTTTCAGGTGGTATTGGCGGGCATGTTGATGTTTCATTTCAACGAATCTATCGAGACCGATGATATGCGGATGTTGAAAGTGCGACTCAGAGTGCGATGAGGTCTTGGTAGGCGAGTTGAAGTGGATGGTAGATGGTGAACTATCCCCATCTGGAGAGGAAAGCAACGATGCTTCATCGAGGTAGATGACGGCCGGGAGATGGATTTGATGTCGGGTTGAAGGATAACAAAACTTCTACTCAAACTCTCGGACTCTCCGTTGCGGCCATTGGACGGGGACACGGCGATGTCCTTAAACGGCTTCAAGTTTTAGCCCCGAAGATGCTGAAGGCAAGACGTTGAAAGCCAAAAGACATCTTATTGACGGCCAATGACTGTTCTCTGGGCTTCATGTTGAGGCTATCCCAAGATTGAAAACGCGGCAGAACGAGACGGTCGTTGACGTTTTGTAGGATTTACTGCCAGCCGGTACTTGAATGCCAAATGTACATCTCCGTAATGCGACCTCTGACATGCCACCCATGCTTTCATCATCCATCAACCATCAATATTCATTGCGAAGTACAAACCATTCTGAATTATTCCTGGAGCCTTAGCTGAAACTCAGTTATCCGGCTGGAACTTGAGTTGCTTAGCTGCAGCTGTCAAAGATCAAGGCATACCAGGCCAAGCTGTTGGGAAATTGCCTACCTCCAGGGCGAGGAGAAGTGTCGTCACGTTCTCAACCGTTGTCTCTTTCTCATACGCCACTTCCCCTTCCGTTCCAGCTTCTTCATTCGGTGCCATACAGCTATCTGCTTCGCGCCATCGTCATTCCGCATGAATCCCATCATAAGCTACCAAACAATAACTCAACGATCAATATAATGAGACCTTATGAACTGATTTAGTGCAATCTTTATACTTTGATGTATAAAGGCCCACAGGAAACCTGACCACGCCTGTAGCAAGCTATAGTACAATGTTCTATCCCTTGCCGTTTCAGCTGCAAGTGGTACTTCTTGTACGTCTCATAATAACACACAAGTACAATATGAGTTACAAGCAGCATCCATGCAATTTGAACCGTCCTAGATACAGGTAGATGGATCAACAAATCTTCAAAGGTCTGATAATCCCATGTAAAATGGGGCAAATGGCTCCCCGGGCGCTGATTGTCTTCTCGAATGATCAAAGTCAATATCAGGCCCCTACTACAAGTCAACTCACCTCCAACCAAACCATATGAAGAATACAAAGGACCACAATCTCATTTGCAGATTATTTGCATGCCCAAAGGGAAAGTACATCTTCAATTAAGCTGTGTGAGATGATCCGTAATCAATTCAAGGCATGCAATCAATACGAATAACACCGTCGCTGCGTCATTGACGCCGGACCAAGCCTTGCTCTCATATTTCCTATTGCCTTCTTCTTCTCCTTGCTTTAGGTCTGTCATTCATTTGACTATTCAATTTGTTGAACATACGGATCCGTAGACCGACAACCCGAATTCGAAGAGTCAAAATACTCCAGACTGCTGCTTCTCCGCTGTCGCTCAAAGGCCTCAGCAACAATCACTTATGAAGTCCGTGTCGGGCGGGTCGCAGATTTGCGTCAAGAACCTGCAAAAGCAACTCCTTTAACCATGACCTACAAGCTCGCATATCGGGTCCTCCACCCTGCTGAAGCCGATCGGCCTCGAAGCTATCCACGTAAGTCGCCTGTCACAAATGGTCTTTCTGAGGCACGAGACCATAACGTGGCAATTTGTCGCCTTTGAGGTTCGGTTGGTTATGCTCGCAGATGTCTTCATCTCCCTTGGAGTTTCTTCTCGAAGGATCTTCAACCTGCAAACCCACGGCTGATTGCTCCCACCCCACAGTCATGATGACGGGGTAGGGATCGATACCACACTGATACCATCACATCTCATCGCATGTGACGCCCAGCCCCTTAATGTTCCACCGTCCTGGCAAGACATGTCGATCCTGCAACAACCACTATGGCTTTTCAGGGCAACTATGCTTTCTTCCTATCGCCTCGCGCCGCCTTTGACTTTCTACGCCCCTTGAACCTGCTTGAATAAGTTTTGAGAGAAGGTCAGACATCAAAGGTCAGGCATGATAGCAGCAGACACGATTATGCGGAATTTTTGCTCCCTGTTATAATGGCACTTGTCACTCAGATTCACTGTCACCGCTAAGTTTAGCCAGGAGATTTGTGAATATTACAAACAGAAGCATTGTTCATAGCAGAAAAGCGGCGTCTGGTTAGGTAAGGTCCCGGGCGGGGCGGGTATATGTCCGCGGGGGCTTGCAAACGGTCCCATGTCACCTAAGATTCTGTTCAGAAGCAAGCAAAACAACTGTAAGCCAGTTGGAATTATCTATGGGGAGCTAGGTTTGAGGGGCAAGGTCGAGTCATTATGTTTCATGAAGTTGCTGGAGGTGAGTCATTGCCGATCGCAGTTTGAAGGGACGATAGGAGTTGTGAAATGAGATGGACCCTAGAACGGAATCGTGTGGCAGAGTACCAGTGTGTCCATGCCGCGCCACATGATTGTTGACTGAGTGATACTCTGCCTTATAGCCTGCCCTTTATCGTCTGCCCATCTGATCTTCTATCTCATCGCGTCACAGGCCTCACAATATCGCACATCTAGTTCTTCAATAAGCTCCTTAGCTTGGCCAACTAGGTCTTCGCACTCAGGTATTGGATCTCTTTAAACCTACTTGCTGGTGTGCGGCACCATTCGAAATAAGGGCTGCGCATAGAGCGTATGGTCAAAAGGTCAGGAATGCAGTTGCTTTATCAAAGCCTCTAGAAAGGTCGTTCCTCGAGCCTCGAATCCAGTCAACAGTATTCAGGCCATCAAATGCGCAAAATCAACAAATAAAAGGGTACAAGCAGGAAAAAGAGAGCGCGCCTGGTTCGCTAGGTCCTATTTCGGGAAACATTGGCGTGGAGGCGCTGATGACAACCCTCACTCATTAATCCAGCCTTATTGACCGTTTCAGCCGTTTATGCAATCGAGCCATCAACTTTCTTTCACAGTATCCATTTAACCGGAATTGCTTTCTTGCTTCTTAAGTACTTTATGCTCATCACGCCGATCGATTTGATGGAGTTCCTGGGAGGTCCAGCATCTTGGAAGGGAACCAGCATGTCTAAGCCAGGAGCCAGACAGATCATCATCTCCCGTACAGTGCATTCTGACGCGGCCAGCTGCAGGGCATAAAACTGAATGGGATGCATTGCTAGTCAACGGAACGTCGCATTTATTTCGAGACAGCCTCTGAATGCGGGCAGAAGGGTTTGTCCGAATTCAACCTTCGCCCGGACGAAGATTGCCTGGCGATTGACTTGGTTGACTGGGCCATGTCAAAGTAGTCATTCTATCCACAGGGAAGCAGCAACGGATTCTACTTAACGCACGATGGCATCAGACAGGCCATTATCCACAGAGCGCTCAACCCGGCAGGCTTGCCTATGATTCCCGTGCAATAGCCTCTCAGAAGTTCCTGATGAAGTCTCAATAAGCAGACGGAACAACAATCCTACCTCCCGACTAGCGAGCCAACCCGCCACAGAAGGGATTGGAAACTCTTAGCACCAGCACAGTGTTCGGGGTGCCGTTGGTCCACGAATCTCCCCATCGCTTTCCTCGTAAAAAGTTCCCACATGATGATGCTTCCTCCACGCCCAACCCCGCACGCAACGCGTGTCTATTGGCCCGATTGGACGATGAATGCGGATTGGTGCCGTCTTTCGGCTCAGGGTTAAGGATCCAGAGCGGCCCCTATACGCAATACGCAGCCCTCGAGCAGTCGGGGAGGCCCTCATCCAAATGCAATCACAGCCCTATTCTATGTCTTCCTCCTGATTGCATGTAAAGGTCAACAGAATTCAACGGTCTGAGAAGGATACCAGAAAGATTGCACCCCTACTCTGGGGTAGGTCGCCAACGCGGACGCTCGTCGATATCGTTTACGCAATGACGGCCAAGCCTGCCGGATGGTTTGCCCAGATGGGATACGGTGCCCACAATGATGCTCTCCCTTGCGTGTGGGAATCCGATGACGTCTTGAGGATGGCTGAATGGGTGTCGAAATCACTTTTTGCCTTTGGCGATGGACTCAAAAGGGGCATTCCATGACGCCCAACTTCTTGCTGAGCATCTTGACATCGTGCCCAGACCTGAATCTTCCTATCAGCCTGGTGCTGAATTGAATTCATCCCAGACCTTGTGAGTAGGCAAGACCTCTGAGTCTTCAAGCCGTGATGTTGGCAATGATGACGTTCCCAGCCGTAGCAGGCGTAGCCAGCCCATCCCTCCGACCGTAATCCATCTAAGACATAGCCGAACGACCGTACTTGCCAAAGCTCGCAATCCCCCTGAACATCTTCCTTATTTGCGCGATCGGCACGCTCGTGCTCATGCGAAAGGCGTAGAGAAGTAGGCGTCGAAGTGCCTGGGTAGGTAGGTCTTGCGGAAACGGGGCTGGCGTCACGGAGGCGATTTTTCGTCGGAGTGGGGTTGCGAAGCCCGAATCCTGCGGCACGCAGGGTCGATTCTGCGGAGGCATGTTGGAAGGTTTCGAGAAGCCCAAGGCTTGCCGTGTCAGGGCCGGCGCTGCGAGCCGGCCTCTCGAGGAGGGGATCGGGTGCCGACGCTGAAACGTCAACCAAGCATGTAAGACTTACCACGCCAGAGTGCAGTGTCATGAAGCCTTCCAGGTGCTCCTGCTGCTGGAGTCCTGTACATCTGGAAGGCGATTCATCGCTTGGTTGCTTGGTTGACCTCCAGCTTTGGGTGTGGATGTTGACGGACAGATGGGAGTTAACGAGATGGAGAAAAGTTGACGGCAAGAACGTGAGGTCGAAGAAGGGTGGTGTGGCTTCCTGGTGTGGGTAGCTGGAAATGCGCTACCCACAGGTACACTGGGTAGCTACAGTGCACCTACCCACTGAAAGAATGTGTACCGCCACGGGGGGAAGGTGGGTGCCAAAACCGCCTGCCGCGCATGGGTCGCGCAAAGGCGTCGCTTCCGTCGAGCAGGCACTCAGTACCGTGTGATTGCTGTTTGATACGAGAGGAACGAGAATGGAAAGCGGAAAGGACCGATCTTGCCCCGGCGAAGGGGCTGGTGTTGGCATGCGTGACGGCAGTGAGAGAGATTGCGCGGACGACGTCAAAATAGAGCAGGAACGAAGATAGATGGGGCTTGGAGGGCGCAGAACGGCTAGCAAATCACAGCTTGCGAGCGACACTGAATGAGGCAGTTTGTCGTCAAGGACACGCCCGGTCCCGACCCCGTGTGCTGCCCATGTGTGGCGGACACCGGACAGGTCTCACGCCAAACTCGAGCCGTCAGCGTCTGGACTCTTCCATCCGTTGTCACCATACGCCTTTTTTGCGTCCTGGGCACCACGTCGAACTTCAGCTTCGCCACCTATGTGTCTCCTCCATACTCGTCATTCTCCATCGGCCGCCGCCGTCTGACGCCCGTCTTGCGCCCCTGATACCCTCCGTCTGGTATCCCCGATTCCTCCCCCATGCGCCCGTTTCGAACGAACCCTCCAGATGCGACTGCACAGCATCCATTCCATCTACTCGAAATCCTCTCCACGAACCTCCCGTTGTTTAATTTCGACTGCACGATGGATCCTTCCCCAGTGCAATACGATACAAAGAGGCGGACTACACGCGGCATGGGACCATCTGAAGGAAGGCTAGTGCGGCAGGCAGCATTCAGAAAGTCTGCCTTTTCTGACCCTTCAACTCGTTGAATCACCTCCGTCAGCCCTAATGCGGCTTCGAAACCTCTCCCTTCGAGAAGATGCCTGCCTCCGCGGCGCCGGCACCCATTCATGTACGACCCTGGGCCTCTCGGCCCCGACCCATTCCGGACCACTACCTCCGACGCCCTCTGCAATGACAGAAGACCATCGATCGCGCTGACGAGGGGAAGAAAGGTCCAGGCTAATTACAAGTGGACTTTGCGGGCTTGGATGGGGTCATGCTGGCTGTCTGGCCACACAATACCAAAAGTGACGCCAAGGCGCCGTCAACAACGCAGCCGGGAAGCAACGTCAAAACGTCGCAGACAACGGCACGGCAGCGTGTGGTCAATTTGGTCGAACTTTGATCAACTGGCTTGCGGTGCAGCCTCTGCCGTCCTCAAAGAGGGTATTTCAGACGGCACCCTCGTGTTGCAGGACCCTTGCCTCCATGATGCATGTCCACCCAGATATCATTGTGATCCCATATGACTAGTCGTGTTGATTGCAAGTGCCCTGTACTATCAGAAAGGGACTGAAGACTTGCGCCATTGCCCGTGACATCTACATGGGATGCGCAGAGTGACAGCTGTGGTGCGCAAATTCAAATGCCAGCTGGGTGAGCGACGCTTAAGCGGCAGCGAGCGAGCAAAAGGTTGCGACTGGGCAAGGTGACGGAAGGGAATGTCCTCATGGTCAGACTGCACCCGCCGAGCCTTTGCGCTCACCTGCCAACTCCCGCCGGTCATGGTCTTTGTGCAAGGAGGTACGTACCTCTCGCAAATGCCCAAGTCCAGGGTCTGAGTCTTTGGACGCATCGACTTTTGCTGCGTCCGAAGACCCACTCACAAAACTGTCCATGTGAAGCCGTTTACACATCATTCCCAACAAGAGGTGAGTTTTCTCTCTGTAGGGTACTTTCGCCTCGGTTGATCGGTTGCGGACTACCCACTATCCATCTGCACCTGTGACTGCTGCAGAGTCGTGCTGCACCCCTTCGGCTCCGCGGAAGCGTTCGACCCTCTTTGGCATTGGCAATCCGCGTCTGGGCGGAAAGTGCACGCCCGACCATGCTATTGAATTGAACTGGAAGCAGTGCTGCTGAATACCTTCCTCACCCAGAAATCGGTACCTTGATACCTCCCGATTCCTCACCTAAGAATCGGTAGGTACCTTGATACATACCGATTGCTTACCAAAGAATCGGGAGGTACCATTACCTAATCAGCACCCCAACCCCTGCGGCCCAGCACCCAAACTGTCAACAAGTCCTGCAGTCTTCGAAGTGTCAACTTGCTCCTCAAAATGCAAACAGTGTCCCCGTTCGCAATGACTGGAAAGTTTGCCCATGCTACTGAAAAAAGTCGAACAGCATGCTGGGCCGGAACTCACAGCTCATCTTCCAGACGACAGGCGAGGCAAAGTCAGTTGTCTGCGCGGAGGTCTGGAGAAGTATACGGTATGGATGCAAAGCGAAGCGCCCAGGACGGTGGAAAACTCCAGTCAGCGACTCTTTCGATACGTGCTCAAGCTGGACATCCACTACTTAGAGTCGCACGCACTGCTGGGATCACCTTTTGGTGGCAAGCCAGGCAGACGCAGTTGTCTGCGCAGTGGTCTGCGCAGACGTAACCGCGACGCGACGCCACCAGGACTTTAGCAAACCACAGTCAGCAATTATTTAGATGCGTGAACCACGCTCCAAGGTCAATATTCCTTTCCCACAATCACACGCACCGTTTTCATGCAGCATTTACCTTAAATACCCGCGATTCAAATCGGGATGCACGCCATCTCCATGTCCCCCCGAACGCAGCGCAGTCGGCGGCGGGGCACGGTCATTTTCGTGAGATACATTGGTACCTCCCGATTTCTCACCCAAAAATCGGGAGGTACCCAGGCAGTATTACATAATCTGGCCCGTGTGGCAGAGCACATCCCTTTCACAATCATACGCATTATTCCGAAGGACGACGCAATTCAAATGGCCTCATAATCTTGGTGTGCATCACTTCACTGCGTGCGGCATTCATTTGATTGGGATGCACGCCGTCTCTGTGTTGGGTGCCCTTGAGAGCGCAGTCGGCGGGCGCGAAGGTTTATCTAGCAGCTAGCGGGGAAAAGGTACCTTAGTACATACCGATTTTGCACCCAAGAATCAGGAGGTATCATTACATAATCTGGTGGCACCGCCTAGCAGAGCCAGGCCACCCCCGCGACCATGACTGGAAGGCCTCAAACAAGAGATGCACGCCAAAAGTCGCAATACGCCCATCCTCTGTCCCACCACATGCACATCATATGCTGCAAATGCAACTAGTAGAGGAATCAAGACGGAACACCTGCAGTGGATATTTCAGTCCATAAGTCTTATGTGAAGAGCGAACGAGACGGAGAGGCACGAAAGCTTCCATTCGACTTCTTCCCAAGCCGCTCCCCCTACTGAAGCCAGCCCGGCGTTCTGCGGTGAGCATTTCATGGGCCGACGGTCGTGGGCGATTCGGCCTGCTGTTGGTGGTGGTCAGCATTGGCAGTGGGTGTTGGTTGCGTCGTTCACGTCTGAGGCAGAGTGGGAGCTTTTGGGTAGCACTTCCCAAAACCTCCCACAGCAGTGGCAGTTTTTGAGTGAGTCACGTGGGAGGTTTCTTGAGTGGGAGCTTTTGGAAAGAGTGGCAGCTTTTTTGGTAGGCGGCTTCCGCATGCTTGCCGCTGCCATCTGAATTCACCGGGGGTTTCTCGGCAGTGACAACGCATCTCGATTCCCCCACTGCGCTCTTCCAATCCGACTTGCCCCCATCTTGAGTTGCTCACCAGCCACTGACCTTCGCGAGGCGGCGTAGCAGTACACGTCGCTCAACTTGGAATTGAGATTGCAGAAGTTATTCAGATTTTCCAGCACTTGTTTGTATTTTGCAGTAGTCATGCAAATTTCGAGAACGGGATCACATTTTGCCGACTTGTGCATTCCTCAGAGAGAGCTTGAGATTCTGCTCAGTGCCTGCCAGGCCACATGCATAAAGGTAGGACGAAACCCATCACGGTGCATCTGTCAAGGCATGATAGCTGAGAACCTTGATGGGCGCACCAGCAAGGTCCCTTCAGTGTGGCCAATCACATCCAGACGTCTGCGCAGACAACTGCATCTGGAAGGATGTGGTGGATATCGTCCCAGACTTTGATTTCCAGGCCTGATCTTCTGACCAGATAAGCGAAAGTCTAAACCTTATCTTAACGCCAGTCGTGTGCCCGTCCCAGCACACCAACAACATGGTCCTCGAATCCAGCAAATCAGGTCCAGCGAACTCCATCAAACCATCTCCATCACCACCGACCACGACCACGACCTCCGAGCCCGACAGACAAGCGGCGCATGGCTCTGCTAATCCTTCCTCGAAATATCTTTGGTGACGAGCAAGGGGAAAGTGCTGTCGCCTCAGCAGTGCGTCAACCCCAAGACAGACGGTCTCCCGCACCCAGCGGCCCAATTTCCCGCCTCAAGACTTCCCACGAAATCAACCTCCCCTATCTCCTCCGCCGAAACAGACCTCCCAATGTCGTTCCCCCCCCCCCGGGTTGGCTCCATCATATCTCGCACATCAATATTCTCGCAGGCTGGACTTTCGGCACCACCACGTCCGTCCCCGTCACAACACCCACACTGCCGTTCGTATGCCCCAAAACGAAAGGCAGCCAATCCCATACCAAGTACACCACGCGGACGTCTCCCTGAACAGTTCCATGCACACCGCCCGCCCCTAACTTCGAACCCGAACGGATACGCTGCCGCCCACGGGACTTTGCCGCGCTGCCAATGACAACGACCCGAGCCAGGAAGTCGAAAGATGCCAGGATATTATACCGATGCCAACGTCCTGGTGTCCATGTCCTGGCGCCGCGATGCCCTGGTCAGAGCCGTACACTGGCCGACTGCCGTTTTCACCAACTGCAGATTTTCACCGACTGCCGATTATTACCACCTGCTGATCATCACCAACTGCCGAATTTTACCAGATGTCGATATGACATACCCTGCAATGACATTCCAGCTTTGAGCAGCCAAAGAGCTCGCACCGTCTTCCCATCGCCACTGCTTCTCCTGCATGGAATACCTTTAACTACTCGAATGCATTGGTTATCTCCGCCCCTCCCGACAGGTCTACAAACACACCGAACATGCCCTCAATCACGTTCCGCATTTCGTTTGCTCCCTGATTCTCTTTTGCTTCTCGAGTTCCCCGCGATTTGTTCGTCGGCAAGTCCGAAGTCTGCTCTCCGCTCCCCTTGCTCTGCCGCTCGACGTATACAGGAGCTCTGCCAGTAGTCTGGCCCTCGGGTTGCTCTCCTACCTCAAGACCCATTTCGTGCCCGTCGGCACAGATCCAATCCTCCAACTACCAGTGATAGTCTATCAACTATCTCTACTCTCGACCGCCTGACAAACCCCCTCTGTCTCTTGCTGACCTCACAGGTCAGCCCACGCATGCCTCTGCAATTTCTGTACAAGAAACCTGTTGCGTTGCCGATACTCCCGCCGAAAACGCTCTGGTCGGGCGATTCACCGACCGGCACTTTGCCGGGCATGACGCTGCCCAGAGCCCAGCCCAGCGGTAGCCGCATCCCAACTTGTCTGTCCGCCAGGCCTGAGTATGATACATCTCCTCTCTTGCCATCATCGGTCTCCACTGTGGTGGCAACATCCCTGCCCCCATTATTGGCCCTTCCAGATAGAAGTCTACTTGAATTAAGCCCGGAAGTGATCAGACCCATCAGATGCGTACGCTATCTCGCCAATCACAACCTCTCCTGTGTCGTTGCCCGGCCTGTTCTCGTCGTCCACTTCCCTTGACAACAGCTCGTCCTAACCCATGTGCCACCAACAGCTCTGCTATGAATCCAAGGGGCGAAAGAGGTCCAAGGGAGTCCATGTATATACATCGTGCTCGTGGGTGAACGTACCATTCTTTGCTGTCTTGCATCGTGGTGGATTGGCCATAGAACCATCCGTATTGAACTGAATATCTAAAGAAACGTTGTCAATCTTCCCGAATCCGGCCAATTGCTCGGGCCATCTGTCCACCGTCAAGATCGACGATCAGGCTGAGCTTATATCATGACTTGCATTTCGGCGCACAGTGGGTTGCGTTCAGCATGGATTCGTTGTCGTTGATCCGTCCTCATAGTTGAGGGAGAGCTTCGCGCAAGGAAGCCTCCGTTCGATAAGAATTCCCCCAACTGCAACGGTCATCAAGGAAGTCATTCGGGCTGCCCAGAACAGGCATAAGCAGCAGAAACTGGCAGCACAAAGACTGATCCTCGGAACATTTGCCAGCTCCATGCACGAGGTTTTCTGAAATCTCAGCGCCTAAATGCCTCCTTGGACATGGATGTCTGCAAGCTGGTCTTGTCGCCTTTCCCCTGTCTGTATCCCCTGACCCCTTAATCTTCCGCACGGAAGCTGTCGCATGAATACCAACACATCGTTGATAATCACCAGAGCAGTGTGCAAGCAATCAGGGACAGAATCGTCGAACGCATCCAAGGTTGTCGATGTCTGGAAAGAGAAACCCGATCAGGGCATGCCACCACTCCTAAGGACGTGAACTGAGTGATCTATCGGTGCGCTGAGGCGAGAGACGAGGTTGCATCTCAACCGATGTCCGGATTCTCCACCTCCTTGCTACGCTCGTGTGGTTCCATGGAACATTTGAGTAGCCCCGTCCAGCTTTGACACAGCGTATTGAGATTTCCCACTTGGTTATGAGACGTTGGATCAGCGCGCTCAATAGCACTAGGTCTTCCCTCTATAAGACGGAAGCAGGCCCCGGACCCGGCGCCCGAGTGACGGTCCAAATCCCGTCTTGACGAAAGGAATAGGTCACACCACATTGTGGCTAGACGCGCCCGGCGCTCGTAGGTAGATAAATCAAGGAACTTCACGCATCATCAGACCGTTAGCATCAAGAAAGGACTCATTCAAACCAAGCTGTCCCGCGCAATTACAATACGCCATGACGTCGAGGATTGCAAACCTGGGCGTTACCCATTTGGTTCAGCCTCCAATTATCTGTTGTCTTGATGCAGCTTGGTGTGCCGTGGACCAACTTCCAACTTAGCCTGGTCTGATGGAATTTCACCCTTTGCTCGCCTGCGAGGATCTTCCCACATCAATAGGTCCCAAAGCAATGCGAACACATCGTGCATTCTAATCTTCATGCCTTCATCCTCTTGCTTGCTTCCATTTCGTCACAGCATATGCAGCCAAGTTAGAAAAGGGGCGGACCAAAAGAGGCGGAGTACTGCTGAACCTCCTTCAGCGTTTCAAGAGTTTAGATTGGAGACCAGACTCGGTTGCGAATGTGGTATGCTTCACAAAGAGCTCAGAGAGTGCCTTCTAGACATTTCGCGAAAGAAGAGACCGGGTAGCGAAAACAAGACGGAAACCGCTCGTATGCCCTTTCGTGGTGGACAATAACATACAAACCCGCCGTGGACCTTCCAATATCTCCCTCAAAACAACGAGTCCCATCATCTCACGCGCCAGAATGAATTTAAACCAGGAATCAAACCCACAGATAAGCTGCCCACTACTCAAGTGTCCCGAACAAAGGGGTAGTGCAAGTCCAGACAGGTTGTCGCTGGCGCCAAAAAGCAACAGCTTCTCAGCCATAGAGAGAGGATATATTTGCAATCTGGCTTATGTAGAATGGCAAACAAACGTTGGGATCAATGCTTGCTGCGGCCAGTCGGCTGCGTAGATGGGCAGATGTTAGGAACTTGCATGACCTGTATTGCGAGGGAGAGATCCCGCCATGAGTGCCGGAGGTGAGTGATCAAACCACTCCCCAGGAGGCACTGTGGCTGGTGTCAGCATTTGAACTGGCTGTCTGGGAGGATGACCTTGGCGATGCTGGTTGATACGCGATGGGAGAAGTGACAAGGGCGTTTTGGTAATATAGTGCTCCATGGTCTCTCTCTTTGAGTCGGCAACGAGACGATACTCGTGATTACTTGTCCCAGTCCTTTGGGATTCTCTCGTTTCTCGTCTCTGGGCAAACAGCTGTCCTACAAGTCGGTATTACGGCAGCAGTACCATGGTCGGGACCGTTGTACACAGAGCCCGCCGTGCCAGAGATCTGGACCAGCTTTCATATTTTGGAACTTGCACGCCTGGTGGGCATGATTGCCGCCGTATGTGGCCCCTGAGATGGCACAAACGTCAGAAGACAACAGGGGGCAAGTAAGTACATCACTCGCCCAACCCATGATTTCAGAAACTTCATTGCCTGCGTGCCTGGACTTAATACTGCTTGTTCTTGGCACCTCGCCCCATCCGCCATGTACCTGATTGTTGAGCTGTAGCTTATGGGCAGCTTTCGGGCTTTATGATTAGCACCTTATCTTGTTGACTGGACATCGCTCTGGAACGCCGGAAATCGTCGGACGCGGTGATGGTCCGAAATAGGTCATCATTCAGATAACGGGCCTCATACCCTATGGAGTTCTGAAGGTGATATGCACTACATACTTTGGTTTCCGTTGAGCCTCATCGGGTGCCTGTGGTTGATCGGTTGACCGAGAAAGAATTGAGTGCGGTTCATATAACATTTAGGATTGAGGGCAAATTGAGATGGCTGGAGATTTCCAAGCCAGTAATGTGAATTGGGATTGCTAGGAAAGCTGCTTCTTCAGTACAGAGCACACCACATTCAACAAATAACTCTTCTCGTCATTAATCTAGCCAAAAGACCTTGCGGACCAATGATGGCAAGCAGGGTCTTAGTAACTTGATGGTCATGAACTGAGTGGAGAAGTCGGTTTGGTGGTGATTGTTCTGTAGGTTCAACTTCAAGATGTGCATGCACCCTATGTCGAAGTAGAGCTTGGCGGGGAAGCGCTTGATCATGACAATGTCCCGTCGGCGTCGAGATCGCATGAAAATCACTCCCCAAAGTAGAGTTGATTTCGATGCTTTGTGACAAGACGATACCGGCATCCTTGGAGGACATTTGGCGTTGTGTGGCATTGCAACACCACTGAAGCGGTTGTTGTTGCCCATAGATTGACGTGCGGGACTCTGTGGACGATTTCTCTGTTGAGAATATCTGAGTAAAGGTCCCAAAACCATGCTACGAGAAGACTTTGTCTCTTAAGTCGGTGACATACGCCTGGAGCCCAACATCACGAGCGTGCCAACATTTTCAGGTTTTTTTGCTGTTGGTTTCAGCTTTATGGATGTCACTGTGGCAAACCCTTGGAACCAGGAGACCGGGCTGCGACCCGCTTCGGGATACGGACGGCAACCGACACATACGACTTGATGATTTCAGCAACGTATTTGAGTGACCGGACGGGGAGACAGCGCTGCACAAGAAAACAGTTTGCTGCAAAGTACTTGCTTCCAGACAAGCGCAGCCCAATCGCCATTCGCAGCTCTACGAAGAGGGGAAATCGACACGGAATCCTCTGTCAAGAGCGAAGAGTCGCTGGAACCGTCATACTCTCCTGCAACCGTCTGATTCTCCTGCTTCTTTTCAATATGCCAGTTTATCATCTTCTATACGCAATTTAACATCTGTCAAGAGGGAAGGAAAGGATTCTGCATTTTCTCGCCTGTCTTCGGCCATCCGCGGACAAGTCAAGCGATGCAGGCAAGCTCAGTACCGTCAGCATTTATGCAGCCGGCGATGGTCATCGCTCCCTGAGGGGACAGTCTTCGAGGATAGCAAGATTCGGTAAAGCTCGAGTATCTCGGGATCAGGTTCTAGGAGACACAGAGTAGTGAGAGCCAGTCTTCATTTCCTCGGAAAGCCACGATGCTCCCGGTCGGCGACTTGACACATCATGCGCAACTTGATTAGCGACGTGTATCAAATATTGCTCGGCGTGAGCGACGAAAATTATCGCGGTGGCTATGGTCTCGGTGGTGATCGAGACGAGAAAACGATTGAATACTTCCAGAGTGCGCGAATGGGCTGGTTCGCTGACCACGAAGCAGTAATTGGAGTCCCATGAAGAAGAACTTGGGATATATCAACGACAATGCCGACGAGATGACATCGGCAGGCGAGGGGTTCTTCTATCAGCAGCCACATAGATCTACGCGGAGCACCCTCGAAAGCGTTCATGGAATTGCAAAATTGTCTGAAGAGAACGATTATTTTTCTCTCCCTTTTCGCTTGCAGCCACATCCTTTTGACTGCCGTATAGCGCTGACAGAGAGAATGAAGAGGCCAGACTGGACACTTGAAGAGAACTGCTCGGTTCTGGCATGATTTCCTTCGGTTTGAAAGCACAATTTTGGAAAGACACTGGCACCTGAAAGAGAACAACTATAGCGTATCGTGGAATGCCGAATACAGCGCTATTCATCAAAATTTGCTCTGTCCGCGATGCGTTTCTTCGCGGAAGTCAACTTCATCGTTTGTTGGCTCAAAATACTGGCGGCTACAAACAGCATGGGAATAAGATTCCCCATTTCCTGCGATGGATGGAAGTGAATCGAAAGTGCTTGGGAAAAGTATTGTGCGCAGGCGATTATTTTGTTCGCCCGTCGGGGCTACTTCTCCAACTCTCAAACACCCCAGTGCCATTTTGCGTCTACTCAAGACACTCTGGAACCTGTTGGGATGTCTCAAGAGGAGTGGTGGGGAAACTTGGATGAATCTTGCGCCAGCGATCGAGAGCTGGACCAGTTCTGGATTCCCCTTTCTTTACACATTCAGCATGGAACCGAACTTTAGTGGAGGGCGAAAGAAAGGCCCTACGCCGCGTGATCACATCTCTGGCGACTGCAAGCGAAATCTCACAAACTCAAGAGCAACTCCAATTGCCCTGGACGGGATGCTGACAACAGACTTGATCAGCGGGAAAACAGCTTGCCGGTGGCTCGTGTGAATGTACAGGTCAAAATCGGCGAAGGAAGAACTGATAGTGCAAGCAGCAAACACTTGCAGTTGGACTTGCAAGCCAGGAAACCGACCCATAGCGAATGCCCTAATTCTAGTCAAAATGAGGTGGCAGAGGTCTCGTGGCAGATGGTTTAGACAGGTAATGTCATGAGCAAGGCAAGAACAGATACGTTCGAAAACGCGACGGCGACCACAGATGTAACGATATGGGTAGCAATAGCAATGATACAGATAGCCATGCTGTGAAGAAATTGAGAATACCACGCTCCCGGACGTGAAAGGAAAGAGTCAGCGTCTATGAAGGGTGGCATTAGGACGAGCGAAACTCCGTTGTCGACAGAGGGGAGATTTGTGATGGAGGTTGATTTGAATCTCTGAAGCTGGCGTTTGGAACAACAAAAGGGTCACGAAGAAAGGTTGCAATTATATGGATGGCGGGAATCTACCGGCAACGGAAATAACAACCAGTGCTATGAGAGATTCAAGAGCCGGTGGCACTGGGCTCTGGATGAATTTACGGAAGGAGCTGACCGTGGGGCCGCATCAGAGCAACCATATCCGGCGATTAAGCCTTGTTGGTAAGTTGAGTGGTTCCCGCCCTGCCACGCGTGTAGAACCTGCTGCCTGGACATGATTCCATATGACTCTTCGAAGCTTCGGCTGCACGCCCAGTCGCTCATATGGTGGAACGTTGAGATCTGGGGATTCCGAAATGTGAATCGCATTTGTCGTCTTCCTTGAAACTGAAGCCTGGGATGTACGGTAAATGTATCTCTTGTCGGGCCTGTGTAATTTTCAGTCCAGTCGCGGAGCCTGCCCATCTTGTGGTAGTGGATGATTTAGATAGAATGCATCTTGAGCCGAGAGTTCAGTCGCTTTATGAAAGGTCTCCCGTGCAATCTGGACCGCACACATGCACTTAAAAGCCCCATGGGCGCACAAAACAACGCCTTATCCAGCTTCAACCGTTGGTATGATGACATACAACCAGGCATGGTAAGGCCACAGCATATGTGAGATAGAAAACAAAAAAGAACGTCACGATGCGAGAGAAATCGAAATGCGCATCCCGTGGTCCTCTGGTGGATGGTGCAGACTGGAGGGGGCTCTGCGTCTGCTTCTAATCAAATGTCACATAAAATGAAGCATCTCGTTGCTGAGGGAGGGCTGCTCGGGGAGCAGCCGAGATACTGACGATACTATAGGCGTGTACATCGCTACAATCCTGACCGCATTTCTGCAGGCAACAGCCACAGGGGTACCCGAAGCACAACTGATCAAGCTCCACTCGGTCGCGTGATGCTGCACGGCCAGACTTGTGAAGGTCAGGGTGTAATGGATAGTTACCACATGTCTCAACCAATCCAAATTAGGCAAAAAAACAAATTATCTCATTAAATGCGTCCCAGTAATACGAATCATTTGATAGCAAAAAGTCGGAATTTGACCCTAGCCAAACGGCACGGCGCTGACGACCCTGCAGATGCTGGGAGCCGTTTGACGCGATTGTTGGGTTCAAGCACATCAAAAGTGGCTCCATTTTGTGATTACTGATAAAGAGGTCCTTTTTTCAGCTCTTATGAATAATCATTTAAGTCTTCCTGCAGAGAGCTGTGCCTCGTTTTCGTGGCTCTTCCAACCATGGGAGAATCACGGTATCACACACCCAGAACCGTGAAGGCATCTTCAAATTCACCACCCAACTTCCCGCATTCTTTGCACTAACAGCCGTCCGCTCCAACGCCGCCGCCGGCTGCGCCAAAGAAAACTCTGGTGCCTATTCTGATGTCAGTACAGGCGGCGGTGAATGGGACGACGGCCAGCCAGAAGGCCGTCTTGCAGCTCTGCTTCGTGCCCAGGACGCTGTTCTGGCCGATGGCGACGTCGCCAGTGCCAATGAAGAGGGAGATGGCCAGGAACAGCAGGCTGTTAATGAGTGCGCCCGTCGTGCCCTGCCTATAGGCGGGCATGTCGAGCAAGTCGGGGCATGCTACGAGCAAGACGTGTTGGCTCCAGAGAATGGCCAGAGTAGTCTCACAGCCACCGTGCACAGCAATCAACCTTGGGTCGCACGAAAACCTGACATGGCGTTCAACTCAATCCCAGCGCCAATAAGCCACCGCTGACGGACCATGTTCCGAGGACTGCCATCCTTCGTTGCACTGCAAGATCAGGTGCCTTGCTGTTCAGCAATTTGGAATGTCCTTCAGCGTTGTGGTCGCAGCCCCCCACCTCACAGTATCAGCAATAAGTAGAGGTCAGTTCCTCACAACATCCTTCAGCCGTCAGAATAAGCTCTACTATAACAAGGCTAAGTGGGCAGATAAGAATCTCGGCAGATGTAATCATCTAGGATCATGCCCGAGCAGCAAGGTTAATACGCGGGCTTAAGCATTAGCAAGTGTTCGGAAGTGAGATTCCAGCGTTCATTCAGGATCACCGCCATCTCTGCCCGGAGTTAGCATCCATACGTCATGTGGCAGGACTTGTGTGGCAGATCAGTACAAGACCCCTTCGGCAACACCTTCAAGAAATTTCTGAAACTGACTTTGGTGTATTGATATCATAATCTTGTCTTGCAGTTTTGCAGCATCAAAACAAATATGCCGTGCGCACCGCTTGTGCCACTTCCAAAAAAGCGTTCTAAACCATACCATTCCCTGCACACCTTACCACCCCTTCCCAGTACTCGTCTGAAAGCAACTTCTAAACATAAGGTAAGCGCCACTTCTTGTTCACTCATGTCCCTGTTCACGTTCAAAAACCATCCTCGGACAGAGTTTCCTCCGGGATCCACTCTTCCAACAAACGATGCGCCTCTTCAATCTCCTTGGCGACGCAATCCTCCATGTCGTTCATCCTCTGGTTGGTCTCTTCCAATTCCTTAGGAATACCACTCTTGACACTGGGGGCACTGCCCAGGTCTCCCTGTCCGCGCTGTGAGATAAGAGCAAGAATTCTGGACAGCACCTCCCCAGCCTTTGATATGTCCCAAAGGGCGGCGTGGAGTCTGCGGTCCTCCAACGTCAAATGGTCAACTTGAGCGGCCATGGTATCTTGGTTCCATCTATCGAATTCTCCTTGTAGTTGTCTAAAGGCACGTGGACCTTTCAGATGTTTCGTTCCTGTGGAAGGTGCAAACCGGAACACCGGGCCTTGGCGCAGGGTAGGGAGAGACAACTCCTAGTCATCGACCTCAATACCCAAGATAGTGGCCATGACTTGGCCCCAAAGTGTTATGGAAACGTGGTACGCCAGCGGGCATTTGCACACTGCGTGCAGAGCCGAGATGAACACCAAGGTGGCTTGACTGGACGCACTGTACCCATATGGGCAACAATGGGGGATCGGCGCCCTCGAAAGACGGGGGATATCTGGGAGATAGTGCTTGATGAAATTCTCCGTCTGGCAGGTGGCGTCCGATAAGGTGGTCTTGGAGTCAGATGGGTCGAACAATCTAATGACGGACTTGTGGGCGGAAATCTTTTCAATGACCGTCAAGGCCCATTGATCTGGGCCAAGATGCAGAGGAAGAAGGATAACCTTGGCAGCCGTGGCGTATTCGAGCAGCTTGGCCTCGGGCTCGTATGCGTCGCACTGCGCATCGTGTGTTCTTTTGTAATCCACAACCAACGCTCCCGTCGGGGAACATGCCTTAGACAATGCTCGATGAAGCAGACGGCCGTCCACGGGTCGGCCGCCCAGGAGGATCTCGTCGGGGCTTGAAACTGTCTCCTCGATGTGACGCCTTTTGGTATCAACCGTGAACTCAGACTCGGGAGCCTGACGCTTTCTGCTGGATCCTTTGGGGCCCTGAGTGTGTTCTTCAGAGCCGTTTTTCGGAGTGTCTTTCGCGCCGAGGGGTCCATCTTCGTCAGCTAAGCTATAGTAAACTGACGAAGTCTGACTGTCGGGGCTGATGGAGGTCCTGGAACAACCTTGGGGAAGATCGCTGTTTGAGTCGAATCCCTGCCATTCGGGACTGGACGCGTTGACCGAAGTCAACGGACGAGGTCTCGGAGACACCTCGGCTAGATCGACCATGGAAGAAGCTTCTGGGGAAGGAGAGCCGCTCGGAGATCTTGCCTGGTGCCGTGATGCAGACTGTTTTGTGCCCAGACGTACGTCTCTGACAATGGTTCTCTGATATCGGTCGACATCATCGTCTCGGTCAACGGGCGAATCCTGACTGCCCACCTGTGCCGCACTTGCACCAACCCGCTTGTAGGTAGCATCAATACCGGCGCCATCTTTCCGACTGGTTGGTTGAGGGGTGGCGGTGCGATGACTAGTGTGTTGTGTTGAAGGGCCAGTGTCATTGTTGGAGTCGAGACCAGCCTCGCTCTCATCTCCGAGACCAGCCCCATTGTGAGCTTCAAGACCTGGGACGTGGTCGGCACCAAGACCTGGGTCATTGTTGGTGTCAAGGCCATCTTCATCGTTGGCTTCAAGACCAGCCTCTTTTCCGGCATCGATACTGGCGTCGCCATCGACAAATCCCGAATCCTCCATCTTGACCTCGACGGGCAGCTGTGTCTCCGACATGTCGTCGGCAGATTGAGCAGCTGTGCGTCGAAGAGCTTCCTCGACGTCTCTGAGGGCAAAGCCTGTGCTGTTGATGTTGGTTCCGACTTTGCGCTGCAAGTACTCGGCCTCGCGACGTTCGGAAGCACAAAGACAGAGCAGCTCGAGGGATGACGCCCAGTTGAGGTTGGTGTGGGCAAGCTCGCGTAGTGCGTAGAAGAAAGGCTGTCCGTGGTTGGTGAGGTCGTTGGCTATTGCGAGCAAGAGGTACACTGGGGAAATTCGCCAGAGCTTTGCGATCTTCTTTGCGGTGCCCCAATTTCTCCCCGAGACACGAAAAGGTCCCAAGTCGTCGTCGGTGTACGTCGGCAGCACGCGCAGGAGATTGCTAATCAGGTCGGCGGGGAGCAGGCGTCGGATGTCGCAAGGGTCGATGGCATGGATTCCATGGGCTACGGCTTCCTCGAAAGTTCGTAGATTTGCATAGAGAGCGCGATCGGGATCGTTGGTAATGGATCTCTGGCGTGCGCAGAATTGACTGATGAGGCCTTCAGGCGGTGACTGTGAGGGACGACTGGCAGGAGCGGTAGCAGTGTAGGTCGTCGGGTCGGCGTTGGGGGCCGGAAGATGATCGATTTGGTTGACTTGGTTGACGGCGTTGTCAGCCATGGGGCTCTTCGGTTGCTGATGGGTGGGCGGAATTCGGGATGCCAAAATCACAGACTGGGAGGGAGGCTTCGGAAAAGGAAGAGCAAAGCGGTATGAAAAAAAGTCAGAATAGAAAAGGGCAGAGACGAACGTCCGCATTGATCGAAGACGCAAAGGTGGATGGCTTGGGCCGTGTCGATTGCGTCGTCGAGTGACGCCAGTCCCGAAGAATTCGACAGGACTTCGTGTTCGAAGTTGGACCAGCGATCAGAGCCTGTGTTCGGGCGTCGATTTCGTCGACGAGCGGAGGATTGCACCGCGCAGACACGCGAACAACGGTTGAAAGACAGATGGTCGAGGAGGAGAGGGAAGAAGAGGGAATGAGGAGGGGGACGTCGGGGACGCAGTGACGCGGCACCAAATGCTGTGTTGCAGCCCGAGAAGAAGGAGCGTGGATGGGCCCTTCCATTTCAGATCAGGCAGGTCACAGAAAATTGTGACCCGGCTACTTCTAGCAGGCAGCTGCCTTCCCCATCTGGGTCTGAGGGAAGGCACCTGTCTGGTGATCGTTCTGTCATCTGGAAAGAGCGTTGCCTTTCCTGCCCCGCCTGGAAACAGCATTGTCACTCCTGCCGTGTCTGGGTGCGGCGAGGTCGGAAGGACAGGTTTGAAGATGGACAGGAAAGAGCCAACCCACGGTCTGCCCAAAGCGTGCACGCGTCGGCTGAAGGCATCTCGACCCAGCGAGACTCAGGCGGCTGCGCGTCAGGCGACTGGGTTGAGAGAGTACGCAGTCTGCACGACGAGTTTTTTCATGCATTGCCTCCCTCACAAGTCCATTCGCAATTGACGACGCATCGGGAGTCCCGGGCCAAAGACAAGCGACGCACTCTCGCCGTGCGATGATCCCGATGTCGAATCTTCCGTGGCTCCGCTCCGCATGTCTTCCGGACCGATGCATGCATGCCCGGCAATCCTGCCTCATACCACGACGACATTCTTCGCTTCCTCGTCCCGGGTGGTCTCCGCCGCACAGCAATGCAGTCAAGGTCTGCATCAATCTGTGATTTGAAATTATCGCCATTGCCTTGAGGTTCATGGTGTCTCTGAGGCATTGGTGAGCGACGTCATCGTTCGGTGGTCTCGCCGGTATCTGCTCATTTGTTGCGCAGCGGTTTCTGGCAGGAGAGCCTGAGATATCTACCGATTTTTAGGTGTGAAATCGGGAGGTATCTCAGGCTCCTGCCGTGGGAAATTGGGAGGTACCAATGTACCATTACCTAATCTCAGGGCTGCGCATGGCAGGAGGCCGAGATACCTCCCGATTTTCATGCGGAAAATCAGTAGATATCGCAGGGCTATCTTCCTTGCCTTTGAGATGCATCCGCCGCATTGCGGTGTCGCGCACTGCATGAACAAGTCCTCGTGCAACACAGCGCTTTGAGGCGGGTTGCAAGTCACAGAAGAATGTGATGATATTCGATTTGTGCTTCTCGCCTTTGAGCTTGCATTCAATGCGACTTGCGATGGCTTCGGCAGTGCAGCGCACGACGTGGACGGGGACTTCAGCGACGCTGACATAATCCCTCCCGGTTTTCTTCAACATGGACCCAACTGTGAACTTCAACCCGGCCAGCTGACAGGGTACGTAGCGAATGTGCCCCATTCAGCATCACCGACCCGCTCGCGCAACAGATGAGCTCATGGTGGTCAGGATCAACGACCACCACTCATGTGAGAAACCTCGCTCAATCCATAACAGCAGCGGTCTTGGATATTTTCACGCGTGCATCGACAGCTGCAAATTATTGCAGGCCCTTGGGCAGACGCCGGTGCATGATTCCTGTTTGCCGCATAATCAGCAAGCAAACTTCCTCCCTGCGTGCACGCGCCGGTGTCTAAGGACCTGCCAACCCCCCGTCTCATCTCATTTTCCGCGTCAGTCAAGTCAGTTATCTGTGCATGCATCTTTCTCAGATGGGCCACGGCCAGTTCTGTGAGCCGTTTGGTATAGCAGGAGGCTGAGATTCCTCCCGATTTTATGTGGCAAGAGCCCGAGATACCTACCGATTTTCCGCCTGAGAATCGGGAGATATCTCGCAGGATGCAGGACCCAGCTGTTTCCCGTGGCGGGGAAGGACAAGATACATCCCGGTGTCCGTGCACGCAATCAGCATGTCACATTACCTAATCGCAGAGTGCCCAGGGCAGGAGGCCGAGATACCTACCGATTCTCAGGCGCAAAATCGGGAGATATCTCAGGATGCTGTTTCCCATGGTACCCAGGGGCGGGGGCCAGGATGCACACCGATTTCCCATGACAGAAGCCTCCTCATCCATCGCAAGTCCCCTTCCATCCAACAAACCGGTTCATCCATACCTCGTCAAACGTGATTGAGAAGCTTCACCACACAACGCAAGAAAAGACAAAAAAAACCTTGATTGCAGCACCACCAAACGGACGAACAGGGAGGATTGATGACCGCGACAGGCCATCTATCCCAGCCGTGCCGCGAAACGACCATCGCACAAAGTCCGTCAAGTTGCCTGTTCTTGCTCATGTGCCATTACCTAATTGACGGGTGCGTGCCCAAGACCCAGTTTCCAGGCGCAGAATCGGTATGTACCAATGTACCATTACCTAATCACAGAGTGTGAGGGCAAGAGGGTCGAGATACCTACCGATTTTCCAGTGTAAAATCGGTAGATATCCCATGGTTACCTTCCCCATCGCAAATTCTTGGCTGCGGTGATCATTGACACCTCCCCTTCGCTGTTCACCCATCAACTTGAGGATCCTCACTACCACGAGGGTGACAATGCTGTCGGCTTTTGTCACGGGGATTTTCTGACGGATGCATCACGTCACGCAGCATTTGTATGAAGTTGACGCTATGTTATGTTCAGAACTGGCAGTGCAGATTGAGTGGAGGGGAGGGTTGAGGCGTGCACTGGGGTGTCGCACGCAAGGTGGACTTTTTTGGGTGTTGTGGTGGTGATGATGGCGATGGCGGGGTTGGTGATGGAGGCGGTGCACGGTGATGGCGGCGATAGTGATGGCACCGCCGACGCCAGGGCATTCAACCAAGTTTGACCCTCAAGCTTGACTTGGTTGACTGGCGATGGCCTCGCAATTTATTTATTGCTTGACTGAACTCGACAAGTTTACTTGCCTTGCGGTGGGCGCGGTGGTGAGTTCTCGCAGGTTTCCCTTCAGGCCCTCGGGCCTGTTGGGGCTCCGGCCAAGCAATCCCTGAATTCCGGATGCGAACCAAACCATGGCGGGAAGGGAGAGCACCATCGCGAATGAGGGGAGTTGAAAATGCCGTGCACGCCGAAGTGGTGCAGGCCGAAAGTGATGCAGGTGCAACATTTGCAGGCCGAACTTGCTTGGTGGAAATCGGTATGTACCAATGTACCATCACCAATTGAAGGGCGCCCAAGGCAGGAGGCCGAGATACCTACCGATTTCACACCCAAAAATCGGTAGATATCGCAGGGCTACCTTCCTTGCCCCAGAACTGTGCATGTTGAAGTTGCCTTGCAGGTTGCAGTCGCACAGGTTGCAGTTCCCATTCAATCTCAGTCTCAATTGCTTCTTCCCAAACCTGTCGCCACGCCACCGCGACTCCTGCCAGGAGACCGAGATCCCTCCCGATTTTCCGGCTGAGAATCGGGAGCAATCGCAGTCGAAGTTACCTGGTTGGTCGCAGGGAAGCCGGTCGCAGGGAAGCCGGTCGAAGTGCTGCCGGTCGAAGTGCTGCCGGCCGAAGTGCTGTCGGCCGAAGTGCTGCCAATCGAAGTGCTGCCGGTCCAAGTGCTGCCAATCGAAGTGCTGCCAATCGAAGTGCTGCCGGTCCAAGTGCTCCCGGTCCAAGTGCTGCCGGTCTAAGTGCTGCCGGTCGAAGTTGCAGGCCTTCGAACCGCTGCGTACTCCGTAAGTCTGCTCTCATCCCGGCTCAGCCTCAATTGGTCGTTCCCGAACTCATCACCATCCCAGCGCGACTCACTGTCTGCAGCCTGCATGAATCAGAACATCGTCGCTCTCGCTCACATGCAGCAGACTTGACCCCAATAAGTCATCATCCCACCACTCATCCAGATTGCCTTGGTCAGCCTCGTCATCTCCCAAGGTCGTTCAATTGCGCAGCGACAAGATGCTCTTCGCTGAAGATGGGCGGTGTTTGCAGCTTGGCTGCTCGTATCGTGCAACCTTGGCGGAGGCGACCGAAAATGGCGGCGGACACTCGAGGCAGGACGTGAACGCGAGTGGGACTTCTGTTAGGGGGGACGAGATTCTGAATCACGTTCATTGACCGTCTGGGAAGGAACTTTGAGGCGACGGGTCATTTGCGGAGTGAACGAGATTCAGATTCTCGTTCATGGACCGCAGAGGAATGGGCTTTGGGCAGCGCTACTAACCGATCAATCAAATCAAATCGAGGGGTCTGATTTGACTGTTTGGTCTAAAAATCACGATCGATTTGGCGGTTTGGTTTATTTGAAATTGATTTGATAGAGTTGATCGATAAGGGGTCTCGTGGCGTAGTGGTAAAAGTGTGCTGTAAGTGCGCTTTTTTTTCCGCGTCGACCCACTTTTCTAGGCCGTGGGTTCGAGAACGGCGGGGGCCGGGCTTTTTAGCCCGGCTAATGGGGCCGGATAGGGCCGCGCTCGGGGCTAGGCGGGGCCGGGTGACCCAGGCTAGGGCAGGGCCCCTAGTTACTCCGTGGCCTCCGATTGGTCCGGAGGCCGGACTATATATAATCCGGGCCGGCGCCGATTTGATCAAATCGTCCAAATCTAGGGCGATGATAACTTGATTATTTGCTTCGCTGAATAGCCTCGGTTTGATTGGCTGATTGATTAATTTGTTTGATTCGACTTGGTTGGTTAGTAGCGCTGGCTTTGGGTTGCAGCGGGCAGGATGCATTGGCTTGAACGAGACCTTTTGTGGGGTGGACGAGATTCCGAGTCTCGTCCATGGGCCGTTGAGGTAGGGCCCTTGAGATGCAAGGGGCAGGATGCATGGGTTTGAATGTGCAGGAGTGACAGGTTCTCCCAGTTCCTGCCGCAATCGTGGCAGCTTTTGGCAGAAGGTGCCATCCCAACCTTACCCCCCCAACCCGGCCAAGATCGGTACCTACCCATTTCTAGATGCGGGAGGTACGTACGCCGCGGCCAGAAATTGGGAGGTACTGATGTCACAGCCAAAACCGGGAGGTACCAAAGGTCGGTACCTACCGATACCACGGCCAAGAATCGGGAGGTACTGACGGGCTGGAAGGTTTCAGCGAGCAGGTTCCTGCATAACCTTCCAACCTTCATCCAACCTCCCACCTCGACGTCTGACCTCGACTTCTGATACCTTGACCTCGATCGTTAGCTTCTGACCTCAAATTTGCCTTCAACTTCGGCCTCAATCCCGACCTCAATCCCGACCTCAATCCCGACCTCAATCCCGACCTCAATCCCGACCTCAATCCCGACCTCAATCCCGACCTCAATCCCGACCTCAATCCCGACCTCAATCCCGACCTCAATCCCGACCTCAATCTCGACTTCGACTTTCGACTTCGACTTTCGACTTCGACCCTCCACCCACGATTTCGACCCTTAATACTCGGCCCTTGGACCTCCACCCTCGATCCTCCACCCTCGATCCACGACCCCCAACGTTGACTGCCGACACCTTGACCTCCATCCCCACCTTTTGGTGTTGACTTCCCTCGACCCTCGATGCTCGACCTCGATCACCTCGGCCCTCAGCCTCCAAATACAGTTTCGCCCTCTACTTCGACCCTCGACCTGCACTGTCTAGGTCTTTCGACTTTCCACTTCCGATCTACAAGGCTTTCGGTTTTCAATTTGCACTGGTGTACCTGAGCTTGGCGGTGGCCGCATGACCCGCTTCGCAGCGAAGTCATCGTGATCATGACACTGGCATGGTCAGATGGTCAGCCCCGCCGCGATCGGCCCCACGATCGACCCTGCCATCAGCTCTGCGCTGCTCGGTCGATCCATTCAGCCACCGCGCATTGATGGGACTCCGCAGCTTTTGCCCTTGACATCTTTGCCCCGCGTTCGCACCGAAGTACTCATCGTCAATGTTCAGTGCAATACCTTGACCAAGCGGCGCCCACCGCAACGCAAGCAAACTTTTCGAGTCCAATCAATCAATCAAAAGGCCATTGCCAGTCAATCGATTCAATCTTGGAAGTAAAAGTTGATTAATTGCCTTGGGTTGGGCGCTGCTCAGACCATGCTGTTCCCAAGCTGCTTCATAGCTGTTGCCAACCCTCGCCAGGTCTTCGAGAGTTTGATCAACGGAGGCAAGATTCTCGCCTCGAGGACCAGCCTCTCTGGCCTGGACGCATGCTTCCGCATCGCCAGCTCACCAGTATTCGTTGGTACCCTCTCCAAGCACTCTGCGTGGCATTTTTGTCGTTCGCAACTGCAACCTCTTTCCCAGGACGCAAAAGCATGTTCCATTATTCAGGACTCCGAATGGAACTGCACCACCTTCTCGTAGCACCTCGACGTCTGGAATCGTGGCGTAGTCATCATTGGTAGGGCTTCTTCCTAAAGGCTGAACGACTCACTGCTTGTGGACACTTTGCATACATCGTCTTGACGCTCTGCTCCGAAGTTTGGCCCGTCTTCCCGCGGACATATGTCCCCCTGTGGTTGCACACGATCGTCTTTGCTTCCTTGCAGAAGCATGAAGACTACTCTTTAGCATGATTAGGTGCCAAATCTGGTCCCAAAGGTGGGATTTCGATAATGGCAGCATACAAAATTTGCCCGATCATGTTCCTGTCAGGGTACTTCCCGAATTCGACGATGCCATCGCCATCCCGCACCCTGGCCGAGGCAGTTCGCAAGAGAGATGGCTGGCGTATGTTCCCGGTTTACTGCCATCTCTTCTGGCATCCTGAAAAGCAGTGGCCAGGGCCAAGTGCGAGTGCCAGGTTGCACTTCTAATCACATTCTCGCTGAGAAATTGGATGAATTCGAAGAGCCCGCTCCCAGCGTCACATACTGCCGCTGTAATCCCGGCCATGGTAATTATTGCTGCCATCGAAGACGTGCTCTCTAGGTCTGGCCCCCAGGTTCAACGGCAGTGACACAGAGTATGCGGCAGCGCATGCCCCAAGGTCGAGGATGCGGCCTGATCACATGTGCCGATGGAGGTCAGTTGGCAGCAGGTAGACCCTTTTGCGCCGCAGGTGTCACTCAAACTTTGCGCATTCTTGGGCAGGGAGGCACTCAGAACACAACCTCCGACACCTTTCAGGTTGCTTGGGGCACCATCTCGGCGGTGTTGAACGACGTATTTGCAGCTACCACATGCCTCCACCAGAATGTTGTCACACAACTGGGTGCCGACCACGTATCTCCAGAGATCGAAGTAAATGATGAGGACTCTCGCGTCACTGGCTGTATCGCAGCGGTCGGCAGCATTTTGATTAAAGCCGACTTACTGCCGCGGAACGAGAAGAGATTCATCAGTCGCAAGGTGTCTTTCTCACGAAACGTACTTGCAGTAGTTCGATTCGATGGCACCTTGGCGTACGTACTCGCCGACGCGAAGGGGTCTATGAATAACGCAGCGTTTCTTCGTCGCTCGCTTTGGTTGCCTGCCGGTCCTTTAATCTTAGAGGCGCTGGGTTTTCCTGAGGGATATAACTATATACCCCCTTTCAAGACGAGACATATGATCAAACTAGAATTGATGACGCGCCGCGGCCGAAAACGAAGAAGGGGCTCTTGAACCGCCTCCATGCCGACAGGAAGTTGAAGGTCGAGAACGTATTTGACCGCTTGAGTGCCCGCTCCAGGATTCATGACCACTGCCCAGCTGAGGACCCATTTCGAGAGCAGATTTGTATGGTGTACGCGGCAAGTGCTCCGTATGAACGAGCCCCTCGACTCTGGCCAGTACTGGTCGTCAAAGCTGGCCAGGTGGCAGGTAAATCGAGCTATTGATGAGAGAAACGTCGAGACCGTTAATTATGACGCCTCTGGGTGGGCTTTCCTCTTCCCTTCTGACCATTTTGTTTTTCGATCTTTCGTTGAGCAGATTACCGCCCACGGCCGTACCCCTTCGACTGCCGCATGACTCTGCCGGGAAATCATGTGAGGGTCAGAGGGGGATTGGCAGGAGCGTTGACAGCATATCTAAAGCGGGAATGTTAATGAAAAAGAGAGTGAAGAGAGTGAAGAGAGCAAAGGCGTATTCGACGTAGGTGCAGTTGATGTGGACGTCGTCGACTCTGTCGAGCAAAGCCGTCTCTTTTTCTAGGTCTTTCTCGAGGTGGATGGGGCGTGTTACTTGGGCTTCTGCGAGAAAGTCGTGTGATTCCGGGATTCTGGCAAACTGCAGACAAACGAAGCAATATGAGACTGTGATGAAAAGACCTTCCTGCACCTGCTACTCGGATAAAAAGCCTCTTTCTCAGGCATTGAGATTCAGGTAAGCCAGTGCCTTCACCGCCCTCGCAGTGAAATATCTCGCCAACCTGGAGGCAGCGCAAGGCTCTGCCCTCTCTTTGAAAGACGCTGAAGATCATGGCTTGCGTCTGAAACGTCGAAAGAAAGAAGACCTCTTCTGCGGCTGTGACAGAGCTGAGCCATCAGAAGCGAGATCTGCCTTGAAGTTGCCTCCGAGGTTGCCCAGCGAGCGAGCCATGTCCTCGTCCTGCCTCGTCAAACGACAGCTCAGCAGTGTCGCGCCATATTCACAATTGAGCCAGCAGTGGGCGTGGTATTTTCTTAATGGTCGTGAGGGCTAGCTTGCTTCCTGTGTTTTGTGACTGCAAGATCACGAAATCTCAAGGCACAGTCTAGTTTCTGAAGCCGTCTGCCTATGAGCTTGCCGTTGCTGCAAGCAGAGTATGGTCGAAAGTGCCCGGATGGACAACGGCGTGCAGGTTCAGCCATGTACACAAATTGGGAGGAATGTGCTCAGCCATCGCCCGATGTATGGCGGCGGTGCTTGAGAAACTAACGAGATGCCCTGTAAAAGTGTCCGTTGAGAGGCAACTTGACCTCTTCGAAGTCCAGAATCCATTTGCACTTGACGGGTTCACACTTAACATTAAGGATGCTCATTAGGCACTGCTTGTCTCTGTTGTGCACAGTGTTTGAACCTAACGGGACTCACAGAAACAATACGTAGCATCCATTCTCATTACGCAACTTGAGCCACATCCCACGCTGTAAACGATGGAAACAAAAGCTACTTAAGCATCTGCATTGAAGAGTCACAAGCTTGTGGGTCCAGTTAGGTTCGCCATCCTCATGTCCCAAAGATCTTGCGACCAACTTGGAACTCTGGTCACTATTGACTGGATAACGGCGAAAGTCTTCGTAACGTGCTTGTCCATAGGTTTGCTGTTTGCCCTGCCACGAAGCTTGGTGATGGTATCGCCATGCAAGCTCAGCTCTTCCGCGTAGTCTCAAGTGAGGGGGCAGGCTCCCGGGCCCCAGTCTACGGGGGCGACACCGATCATGCCCCAACGTGAACAGATGCGGCTTTGTTATTGTCACTGTCGCCAGAAAGTCCGCTAGTACTCACGGATACGGCCGGACCAGCGTTGATCCCGAACTTAATAGTTGCGGGAGTGTGAAACCCCATGGCGGGCTGGGTGGACTGAGTTGGCGTGCTGACGATGTCCTCATCGTCACCAAACGCTCCGTATATGCCAGACGGAAGTGCGAAAACTGAACTTCTGAGACGTGGACGTGATTGGTTTTTACCGACTGCTGATTTCACCAGTTGCCGATTTTCCGGCAGCACCTACGCAAATCGTCAGTAGGTACCCCATTGCCTCAATTTACAGGCCTCCTCTAAGCCTCTGGGCGCTGATAGCCTTTGTAACTGAGTGCCGCCTACTGTTTGGCTTTAGCAGGCCCCGAAAGTTGGTGATGGAGACAACAACGCTCGGCTGTCTGATCTCCTCGGAGAGCCTTCACAGGCCGCCTACACACGACTTGGGACACCTTTGACGAATGACTTCCCGTGGGCCGGCAGGTAGTCAAGCCCACTAATTAGGTGGGTGGCTGAGCCATCTGCTCTTCCCAGTATTCCGGGTATGTTACGGAACTTTGAGAACAGGTCGAGTTCCCTGAATACCTTGCATGAACCTTTGTGCCGAACTGAAGTCACCGAATAGCGTAGCGTGCGCTTCAATTTGTTCATGATGCGCTGCGAAGTCAAGTTGCCATCGCGGTTGAGAGAACTGCGGGATTGTGCATGTGTGTTTGCATTACTTTCGACATGCATGAGCCCAAGCTAGACAGCACCTGGAGCACTGTGGTCTTCGCGGGACTCCCTATGTTCACAACCACAGCCTTGCCTCAGGAACGATGAGCTTAGTACACGATATTGAACTCTAAACGCATCTGGTATTCAACATCCCTCTGTGGCCTGTCGCCATTGAACCTGTACCTGAAGCACATGTTAAACAAAACACATGAGCGACATGTTTTTGACTGCCTCTGAACTAAGCCTTGATGTTCTTGCTTCCCAGATTGACAAACCAGCGTGGGTGTAGCTTCAGCTCGAGTAGCGGGGGTGTAATTAAGAGGCATAGCAGAGAAGACGTCAGGGTAGATATCAAAGTATCCTTTCGACCTGAATTATTCTCTCTGTGAGCCAGCCCCATGCGAGTAACCGAGCAACTATACCGAGACAGACATGAAAACTGCCTTTGGCCACCTCCAGCCCAGCGGACTTTTACTACTTAACTCAGATACGCGGCTGCGAGTTAAAGAGTTGAGTGGTCCGTGGAGTTACAGAATCAACGGATTGACTCTCGTTGCCCGCAATACGACGGGGCTTGCTGAGGACCAAATCAAGTTCAAGTTCCTCAGCAACGTCGTCGGTAGTTGTGAGGTCGACGGCGTTGGCCGCCAACGCCTCAACCATATTATGACCGGTAGATATTCCACACTTGATTGGCAAACTCATCCCTGGCTTCAACTGAAACAACCATCTTTTTCAGACAGACTGTTGTACTCTACACCAGATGGTAGCAGACTTTTCACTTTCTGCCACTCACCAAGCCACAACTTATGCTTGTTAAAGAGGGCCTCGAGGCTGGACGTCAGCAGCCCTGGATGATGCGCCCCTTGTATTTGAGGCAGGATGATACCTATCAACTGCTGCAAGGCGCCTCCCACGGACTGATAATTCCTTCGCTTACTTGCTCTTAAAGCGGGTTCATGAATAGCAAGATGACACAGCGAGGGCCGTGGGTTCTCGTTGCGGCAGCGCTGGGTTGACTGGCGTAGGGTCTGTTCGCTTGCCACTGCATCCGTCAGAAAGTTGCGGTTAAACCGACACATGCGGTGTAGGTTTTCCAGCTTTCCAAACTCGACGGGGCTGAAGATGAGCAGGTGCAGCTTTCAAGGCAAGTCCATCAAACTATTACCGGTCTTGGGGCCAAGGATCCGTGAGCGCCGGCGGAACAGGAGGGGTCATGCGAGGCAGCCTTTTGAATAACGCTGCCATCGGAGCAACACACATTGGTCTCCGTGTCCATACAGACACTTCGGTGTCGATGTGCTACTACCCTTGGATGTTGTTGCTCTCCGCAAGGCTGACATTCGGACCGGACCATGCGTCGGTTTGCCGGTCGCAGCTGGTGCAATTTATACCACTCTCATGATGGACACATACAATACGAGAATGATCGTCATGCCACGTTCCGAAATAGCTCACAGTGGCTGGATCTTGAATCTTTGCACGAGGCGCGCAACATTTTCGGACCGAAGCTTTGGGACGGAAATGCTGGCCTGGATTACGAGAATCTTACATTGCGGCGAGCCTGAAGCCGTCGCGATCTGCATGTTCGTCGAAAGGAATGCGCAGGAGAGTCAACACGATCGGAATCTTGTTTATATCGATCTGAAAGCGAAGAATGTACGAAGGAGTTGAGAAGTGCCCCCCCGCATACGACCTCCAGTCGGTGGATTTGCATGCTGAGCGGGGCCTCTTGTGAACAAGACTCTTGCGGCAGACCGATGGATACAACAGGCGGTAGATTTACGCCTCGTCGTCTCGAAGCGGCAGTGCCACGAGGTCTCGAGTCAATGGCGCGCAAACCACGAAAATCATGGGCTTTTGGCATTTGATTCGCCTTTCGGGGTTCAAAACTGCTCTGGCAACTCCATGTCTCTTTAGAGTGAGATATACATTAAAACCTGCAGTGAGTGTACCTAACGAGTGATGTATCCACTCTAACAGCCTCGTGGCTGTCCTTGTCTCCAGAGGTACGGCCGGCGGCCATCTACGTCTATATTCAAGATTCATTATAAGACATAGGGAAGCTTGGCAGCGCAGAGCTTGACGATTCCGGTACGAGAGGAGTTAGTCAGGGTCATCGGCGCAAGATGAGTCGGCGTGAGGCGTGCAAGAGTGCGTCCTGGTCCTTGATCTAAACGAAGATGATATGCACCCAATAGGCAATAAACTTCAGATACACCTCAGGAACTTCCGCCAATTTGGTTTTGATTCGGTATGTTCTCCATGTTGAGCATCCGGCGGTCGCCCGTCTGGCAACAAGGTGCGGCCCGAATCATTCCGTAAAATACGGGTCCCGGGACAGAATTCGGGTCCGGACCCGGCATTCCGCGTTGCAGTCCCCACTGTGGCCGGCCCCATTTAAGACGGAGGTCCCGAGGCCCGAATGCCGCGTTTACGGAAGGGACCAGCCACAACACTGCGCAGCCGGCGCCCGGCGCTTGTAGCTAGCCACTTCATGCAGATTCCTGTCTCAGAGGCGTGGGACCTTGTAGGGCATAACCGACTAAAAAGATTAGTTCCTACCGATTCCAAATCCACACCGAGAAATCGAGGGGGTTCCACGTCTTTGGATGTCATGTTCATCAACTCACTAAGATCAGGGACGCGTTCAAGTATAGAAACCCGTCATTGACTTCGCCCTAGAATCTCACTTTTGTCCCAAGCCCGACAATTCGAACCATGGCGCTCGCTTGAAGCGAGGCTTACTGCATCTCATCAATCATCCTACTATGTCGCCGCTTTCTGCCTTCCCTGAGATGCAAATAAGCAGACTCGTCACCCCTTATCGACCTGTCATGATAAGTACAAAAACCTGTCATGTTTGAGTGTCCAAGCAGCCATCAAATGGGGGCGTCTAGATCCCTCGCTGCAAACCTTTCGATTCGGGAGTTCTCTGAATTCACCAACGGAATCAACTTTACTTTCATCTCATTCTCCACACATACTGAACATAAAATGCCATTTATTCTCGTCACACGATTCCTACCCCTGCACATTTTCAGATGATCACACCCATTCTTCTCTCTCAAATTTACCTCTGATTAACAACTAAGAACGAAGAAGGTCCGAGACTTGGAGCCGGGCTAAGAGAAGCTCGACTTCATTAATCCTTGTTTCCGGCACACGAACCGACACAGTGGAATCCGGTACCTTCAGGTTTGAGAGCTACGAGAGCTTCTCACATGATTCGGGCGGGCAAGATCAATATGAATGTGCTTGGGTTTATGTAGTTTGGAAGATTTGAAGTTGAGTAAGAAATCTTCTAACTGAAGTTGTTCTCTCTGGAGACTTTTATAACCGCACCGCATCATGCCATTGCAGGGAACCAAGAGTCCCGTACTTCATACTCCCAAGCAATATCAAGACCATTGAACAACATTGTATGTGTCCTGGTCACGCATATACCCACTATCATTATGGCTACTTTCGCTGGCGACGAGACTCACTGCAGGGGGAGTTTTCGCCGCTGTCCCGTTTCTGGGAACCAAAATATCTGCCAAAATAGACCCGGCTGAGCCGCCACATTCATGAAGCACCTTGGACGGATGCAAATTCAATCAGGCGAGCTCGGGATCAGAGATCATGCCATCGAAACATAGATTGGTCGTCAACCAAACCAGCTCTCTGGTGTAATGAATTAATTCGTTAGGTATTGGGTTCCAATCCTGTCTAGCATTTTCCAAGGGGCGCAACAATACGTGATGAAATCCCTCCGTAAGCATTCCAAACACTTTAAACGACCCGAGGATGAGGTCCAAGGCATTCGTATTAGGCGAGGATGTTACATCAGAACAGAAAGGGGCTGTCAATCCTCCGTCGATCGAGCCCAGAGGACCACTCTGCACACATGTGGTGAAAGGCCGATGGGACCACATGATGTAAATGAGAGCGACTGGCCGCCATACCGCTGCATTATGCAGCATTGAACTCCAAATTGCCAGCGTCATTGCTTCCGCTTTCCCTTATCACGAAGCTCAGTGAGACATTCGCGTCCTCGGATGTATGTTTGTAAGTTAGAATCCCTTCCGCACACTATTTAGAGAAAACACCCTCCACTGACGGCGCCCTGTGTTCGTTGTCAAGGCGGAGACGCGCGAGGCTGGTATTACCGCGCCGACCACACGCAAGAGTTCAGGTGCCCGCGACGGCGACATTCCCGACTACAAATCAAGCGATGACTCCGGCTTCTGGAGCAGGACACAAGAGTAAAGTTGACGGGCAACTGACCTGAACCAATGCTGTCAGAAGGTCAGAGCACCAGAGCCGCTCGACTGCTTTAATGAAACCTTGCAGCTTCTTCTCCGCCACGCCTAATCCCGTCTTCACATTCAAGATACTCCCCGTACCTTTGATCGTCTACATCGTCGTATCCAGTGCCCAAAAACAGTTTTTTTGTTTTGAAGCCGTCGATGTTGAGACTCAACACGTTGGACTTCATAGTGGTTACTGAGAAGGCTTCAGTTGGCATCAGATTGGTGCGACTCTCAGGCTGAGCCAATGCCGTGTCGGTGTCGAGCGAAGGACTGGTTGAGTCAAAGGCGCTGACCAATCCTTTTCATACATCCATCCAGGTAGCATAGTTGGGCTGAGCTTGCCTTGCTTGAACTGGCTGCATCGTGCGAGTGCGTGAGCGAGCCTAGGTTGGGAGATGCATGGTACCAGGGAGTTGCAACCTCGGGAATGAAAGCTTACGGCCACTTTGTTTCACGTCTCTCGGGTTTTCTATGCTGATTCAGCCCCCGATCCTGGGCTGGACTTGAGTCGCGCCCGGCCAGCGAAGTCCACATGCGCTGCACGTTCGATGGTTTGGCAGAGCTTGAGGCCTATGGTGCAGAGTGCAAGTCACGTATTATGCCATCGACCACACACACTCCGTTTTCAGGGTCAGATTATATAGTCTGAGCGGCTCATTGCATCTCAGCAACTCAGCACATCCATTTTGCGACCGATTCTCATAATTTCTTGACTTAATTGCAAGAATTATGGATACTTTCAACCCGAACGAAAAACCGACCGTATTCAAAGATGCAAAAGCCAGCAACAGGACATGATTATCATTCCACCCCATCCATTTCATTACGCCTTCTGCTTCACCTCAACCACACGAAGGTGACGCAGAGTATTCTGGAAACGATCTGCAGTCAATCCAGCGGAACAGTATTGCTTTCTTCAGCCAATTCATGGCGAGTACGACAACCTGATGAACGTTCTGTTCCTCTCTGGGATCATACGGCCCAATGCCTGCTGGAAATTCCGGCCTATATGGGGATGGGCAATGCATTAATGAACAAGAAACAACACCATATTGAAGGCGATTTCGTCCGCCGGGAATCCTTTGTATTCATTTCAAGTTGGGACAGCTCCTCATTCCAAATCATCCAGCACAGCGTCTGCTGCTACGTCAACTTCCCTTAAGAACTCTCTCTCTGTCGTCGCGTGGTATATACATTACTTGGTCTAGCGACCGACTTCGGTCAGAAAATCGATGGCCTTCATGCGTTACACCAACTGGCAACGTTTGTAGCAAGAACCAGCAGGATGGTTGACAACAAATCCACAATTACAAGCAATGTCCTCACTTCTGAGTTGAATGGATCTCCCTGTAAAGAAACTCTGTTACAAATCAATCATCCGCCACAGATCCAAGAAGGCGAGCTAGGTCCCTTGGACGGACGACGTTCTGTTTGCACTTTTCTAGGGATACGCCGGCAAGACAAACAGCGGAGGGCCATCATGGCCTATTTCTTCATCCTCAATTGGTCATGTTAATTACAACCTCTATTTTGCCGACAAGATTAAAGTGCGAGCCCACTCAAGCGCAAGACCAACAACGCGCTCAAAAACCAAACTCTTCACGGACGGTTTCCTGCCCCTTCTTTACTGACGCCTTCAGGAGTAACAATCAGTCTCTTTTACTTGGCTATGTACTAATGGAGCAGATCCGAGTTACTCAGTTGGAACAGGATGGATTCAGGCGGGGCAGGTTGAAGTCGTCGCGGGAAATGTACATGTTCAAGGGGTCACCATACAGCGTTCACTCTCAACGGGATAAACTCTGCAGACCAGGCTTGGACTTTGAATCTGTTCGAATCTTACTGATCACACATCATATGTACGGTAAGTTTCCATGTATGAAGGACCATCGGACGACATTACATCACCTAGCTAGGTCCCAGGCTATGTATCACCAGCCACTAATGGTCTTGGAAGTCTTCATGCAGGCCGCCGTGATGGTTCACAGTACATACTTAAAGGACTCTCGATTAGCGAGGGCTTCTCGGTTCTAGAGGGCAGTTAAAATTAAAACATTCATTAATGATGTATCCGCACAAAGAAAGCTTTTGAACTTCTGACGTATAGTTCTACTTCTGCGTCTGCTTCTGTCTGAACTCTGCGTTTCTATCATTTCGCACGCCATATGGCACCGCGCCCGCCATGCTGATTTGGTCCGAGGGAGGCCAGTTTTCCACACCGAAAGCATGTTACACCGCTTCTTTGCTGTCATTGACGACGATCTAGGTCAACCCAAGCCCCAAATTATGCTTTTATTCCAGCACGCTTCACGTCACCGTTCACTTGACCAAGAAACTTTGTCGTACGTTGATGGTGTACTTATCAACCGATTTGCAACAGCATATCATCAAAACTGCAGATAATGATGTTTATGAGGCTGACTTTGGCATGGCCCTCCTTCATCGCTTCGTTGACTAAATGAAACCACCAGCATCCTACCACCACCGTTCATCCTTTGGTATGTGTGACCTGGCTTACTTACTTCATTCTGTGTGGTCCTGCCCATGACTTTGGACGCACTACTACACTACTTCGGACGCACCGGCTTTTGGTGCGTCCGAACCCCCGAACCAGCGTTTGTCGCTCGGGCCGCTATATGGTATTTCTCAAGGCCAATTCAAACGTTCATTTCTCTCATGATGAGGCGCCGTCTTCTTACTCCCAAAACATATTTCACGTCAATGGTGTCTTGCTTTCTAACATCACCATATCAGATTTTCATTTGTTGCGCCTACCGTGCCACTTTTTGTCACGTCAAACGGAAAGTCAACGGATAAAGACGAGCAGAAAGCGGCTCGATTTCTATTTCTTCTCCGAATGCCCGAAAGCCGCCATCAATTAGAAAGCCAGTCATCTTGCTTGTCGCTGGATGAGGTCAAGGCACATCACAGCTTTCTCATCCCTGTCACCACACAACCGGTTCAGATTAGGCTGGGTTGAATACTCAGTTTTCCCTTCAGCGATAGCTAGATAATCATGCCTAAGAGATGCGTGTGAGCTGAGGCAGGGTCTTTTTCATGGAAAAGAAGACATTCCAGGCATCGAAGCTCACGGTCTCATCAACACATTCCAATTCAGAAAATATAATGAAGCAATTTGAATGCTGCAAACCCTCCAACTTTAAGTTTCAACCGTGAACATGCGGGCGGAAAGAGTCCTCTTCAACACCACCATAAGGGGTCTTGGTGAGGCCATGACACAATTGAGCCAAATGAGCCAAGTGAGACAAAAGACGGTCGTGGACATATTTGTGAGATTTACATTATTAAGCATGAGAAATTCTATTGCTTAGCTCTGCAGCGTCCCGGACGGCTGTCTTTTGTGCAGTCTAGGTGAGCCGTTCAGAAAGACGGGATGCGATCGGGCGGGTCACATATTCTCCCATCAGAATCATACGGCAGTCGGAAAGGTGTGCCCGAAGGCGTCAACGTGCTATACGAAAGTAAAGGTCAGAAGGGAACAACGACGATCATGAAGGTCTTGACAGTACGGCCTGTAGCTGATTCCGTCGTGTATTGCACCTCTTGACGGTGTGTTATCAGGCTTGGCTAGCCACGCGTGTTGAGTTTGATGAATGCCATCGTAATACCAGTGAACGTCGCAGACAGGGCGCGACTCTACGGGATGATGCGCATTGCGATTGCACGACACTTCATGAAATATAAGTAGTGTCGACACCAGCGCATAAATCCCTCTTCGAGACTTGTGCTGGCTGCTGGCTCAAGGAATGAACAGCTTCAAGAGTTTCATCAGGCGATAAATAGACGGTGACAGAGTGCTAAATCAAGCCCCAGTGGAGACTAGACTCTGCAGTCAGGCAGACATCCGGGCAGCTTCAGGACGCGAGCGACAGGATCTTTAGGTTACGTTATATGCAACATGGTCTGACAGCGACCACATTGTAAGAAACCACTTAATGGAGTTGCTCTACCCTCAGAGATTAGTTTAAAGTCTCATTGTTACTAGGACAGATGTTGAACTGCCCCGAGCTATCCCAGCAACTGCTGGTGAACTACAGTACTTAGGATCGGCGAATACCCCCAATTTTCTCCAATTCTGCTCAGCCACAAAATTCGCCATTGGCTAGAAAAAAGTGTCGTTCCTCGCGCAGGATGTCTGGTTGGTCAAGCCCCGCACGCTCATGTAGTGTAGTCCACTAGCAGTTGATGGGATGCTTCATGTCTCGGATCACAGGGTCACTCATGTAGGGCATGTTGCTACTTCAGAGGTCAGCAGCAGAGTTATTATCAAGCCTCAAGCGTGAGATGGTATGCCAAGCTATAGGCCTTCTATATTATGCTCTCATCTATCACTAGCATGATTCAGTCAACATTCCAGCCTAACTACCCTACCGCCATGATGAATACGGCTGCTACAATAGGCATCAACTACCTGGCCGATAATATTATAAAAGCTAAGGGGATGAGTCGGCTTGGCTTGCTATCGGAATGGAGTAGAGTATCACGGCCGTCTTTCTGGGTGAGCACCTGGCAGGTTGGCTCACCCTTGGGCAGCCATTCCGCGCTTCACAGTTTTTGATATATGACTGGCCGCATATTCGGTCATGGCAGCAGGTGATCTTTGGGTCTTAGAGTGATGGAAGGGGTCTGAGTGGTCCTCATAAGTCCAGCCTTTCCCTTAGCCGTCTGGAAACCTCTTGTGGCTTTCAACAGACATAAATAGATTGTCCAATGAGACCAAAACGACCTAATGATAGATGAATTGAACGATTTCAATTCCCAGAGATATCGGTTTGGATTCCAGCCCAGGCAGCCCAAATCAGCAATGATAACGGAGACACCCAAGCACTGCTGTCGAAAGGTTCATCGCCGGGAGTTCGACATTGTTTGACCGGTTCTCGACCATCCAATGCTATTGCAAGGTACGCAATGTCACCATACAAGAAGAATACTCCCTACTTGCGAAGATGTTTTGGTTTTACTGGACGCTATCGCCGACGACGCTGGTCCACTGATGCTTTAATCCAACTGGGGCACGATGTTCTGAAGTCGGATCAGGGAAGGAATGGCCGCATATGGTGTGACAATGTTGCTTTCTGAGGCAGATTGCAGCTAGGAGTAAGGTTCTCAATCTGGCTGGTCTCCAAACAAACGGAACTCAAGAAGAGGCTGTGCAGTTTGAAGTCAAATTTCCCCAGGCCATTTTTCTCGTCTTTATCTTCCACACCACCAAAGCTTTGACTGTTTAGGGCAGGCTGCTGAGTTTGTTTTCAACACCATCAGTTGAAGTAATTAAAAAGTTGTCGTAAACTAACTATAACGTATGTATGGCATCTGTGTGAATAAAACAGCTTGATTCTTTCTAAATCAGTATTTGATGTGAGGGGTCTTTTAAGGAACAGAGACTGATGCGCTGGAATATTGTCGGCTTGGATAAGTAGGTTGGAAGTAGGTCATCTCACACCTTCCTCTAGGCGTGAGGTTGCTTTAGATACTTAAGGTTATTATGATATACCTCTTTAGGCTTAAAAGAGCTTATAAATTCTAATCTTATATAACTATTATTCTATATTTTTATATATATACTTTAGATCTATAAATAGATATAAAGAGAGGTAATTAATAAAAGAAATTAATAAAAGAAATAACTTTGCAGCTTTATTATTAAATTGCATAAAAGAGATAGATCTTTCTTTTTATATACCTTCTATTATAGTTAATATTATAAGTGTTAAGGTAGTAATTAATATTGCTTTTTTGCTTAGTAGAAATAGAGGCTTTTTATTAGCTTAAGATAAATAGCTAAAGCAGCTGTTAAAGTAGCAATATAGCAGTAATAATAATATCTTATATGCTGTTTTTACTTCTTAATTTTTTTTCTCTATTACTATTATTATAACTATATATATTGCTTACCTCACTTCTATATATATATATATATTTATACTGCAATTATAACGCTTTTTATTTGCTTATAATTCTATTTTTAATACTAACTATGTTATTTAAATGCTTTTTAAAAAGACTAAAGCTGAGCGTACAGCTAGTATAGCTAAAGTGAAAGCTGCTTTTGCTAGCAAGAAGTATAAGAAGAGAGAAAAGTAAGAAGAAGAAAGTAGCAGCACTCTTCTAATGCTTACTTTAAAGCTTAAAAGCTTTAAGCCTAAAAGTAAGTTGCTTTGTTGTTTATTTTTATCACTTTTAAGTTTTCTTTTTATTATAAAGTGTTATAAAGTTTTTATTTTATTTTATTATTTTTATAACTTAGTTACTAACTTAGGTTATTTTGTAGAGCTGAAGACTAATAAGCTTGTTAAGGGTAATTAGCTTATAAGAGGTGAAGGAGCTGAAGAAGGGTATAGTTTAAAGCTTGCTACTTCTATTTTTTTATTTTTTTATAAGTTGCAGTTAGTAAGGCTGTAAGTAATATATATTTAAGATTTTTGTTTTTTATTAATTTATTGCTTTATTTACTAACTTTAGAGTAAAAGTAGAAGCTTTAAAGGCTGAAGGTTAAGAGGAGGAGCAGCTGCTGCTGCTAAGTGATATTATATGCTTGTTATGCTTATATAGTGCTATCTTAAGTATATTGCTTAGTATATATATGCTTAGTTTAAAGTAAGAGGGTAAATATGCTTTCTATAAGGAGAAGAGAAAGATATGCATTTTTATGCTAGCTTCTATTTCTAAACTGAAGCTTTAATTCTTTAGCAGTATATAAGATAATTTTATAGATAATATATATTCTATTATATAACCTTTTGTTTTGCTAATTATTTGCTAACTTATATATTATAAGTCTTTGCTTATTAGAGAACTGCATTTTGTAAGGCTTTTAATGCTTATAATAAGGCTTAGAAGAAGGCTAAAGTTGAAGGTGAAAGTAGTAGCAAAGTGGCTGCTAATCTTATAGCTTCTCTTTTTATGCTAGTTATTACTTTAGAAGTTAAAGTTGCTATAGAGGATATGCTAGTTTCTAGTGATTTATATATTAGTCTGCCTTCTAAAGTAATTACTGCTAGCCTTTAAGTAGCTAGCATTTGCTATGCTATTAACAGCTTTATTAGTAAGCACTTTTTTAAGGAATTATTATCTATATATTAGATCTTAATAAATAAATATGCAACTGCTCTCTTTAGATAGAAATAAAGTGTAGTATTGCTTTATTATATATTTTATAAGGTGTAGGTGTTTTAAGCTCTTAAGAGGGCTATATGCTTTCTAGCTATTAAGCTATTTTTAATTAAAAATACCTAGCTTATAAGTTTTATTTGCTATTTGATTTTTCTTTTTTGCTTTATACTATTACTTATAATATATTTTAGAGGTTTAGAAATATTTTAAACTGTTTAAATTTTATATAAGAAAGGGTTTTTATAAGACTGTTAGCTAGTATTTTATTAGTTAGAAGATATATAACTTAGAATAATTGCTTAGTATATTCTTAGTGAAGCTATATATTTTAAATATCTATATAGCAAAAGTAAGTTAAAATATGCTTTTTTTTATTTATTATAAGTTATATTATTTGTTGATTATTATAATAGATCTTTTATATATCTCTTAAGCTAAGTTTAAAATCTCTAAAGAGCTGCTTAAAAGCTATAGTTTCTTTTATAGTATGCTTTAAGCTTAAAAGCTTTACTTCTATTATTAATATAGTTATTATATTTTAATATGCAGCTTTCTATTAGATTAAGCTTCTAAAGAGAGATATTATAAAACCTTAAGATAACTTTTATATCTCTTTATTATCAGTAAAAGATATATTGCTTGCAATCAGTAATACTTAAGCTATATTACCTCTTAAGATGCTGAAGTGAATTATAAAGTATTAAGTATAGTATAAGTATTAGATTACTTAGTTTGCAGCTTAATAGTGCTTTAGAGATAGGTTTATTAAGAATTATAATAATAAGGCATAAGTAAATATAATATTTAGTTATATTATAATTGCAGTATAAAGGATTAATTTGATCTTCTTTTGATATAAAAGGACTTATTATAAATTTGCTTCTCTATTAAACTTCTTAAGCGTAATAAACAGAAGAAGTATAATTAGTATTTTAAAGTTAGTAAGATTAAACTTCTTTGCAATTTGTTTAATATACTGATTATATAAAAGGTAGATGCTTTATATTATTTAATTATAAGTGATCTTAATTCTTAAATATTATTTAGCTAGTTTTTAGTTTTTCAGCTTATACTTCTCTTTAATCTTTTTTATAACTTTTTCAACTTCTTTTATATAGTCTTTATAATATAAAATAAAGATATTATTAATATAGAAAAATATAAAGATTCTCTTATTATAAGTTTAAAAGAGATATAGATCTTTGCTTATTAAGTGCAATTTAAAATAAAAAAGAAAGCTTAAAAACTCTTTATACTAAAGTAGAAGTATATTATAAAGTCTATATAAAGCATATGAAAGTTTAATAACTTTTCTATCTTTTTTAAAGCTGTCTAATAAGTAATAAGTAATAGAGGAGTTATTTAGCTTATATATAGCGTTTAAAAATATATTAATAATATTAAATTAGTGAATTTTAAGGTTAAATTATGCTGTAAAAGCTATTATAACTTTAAAAGTTTTTAAAGTGAAGGTTGCAGTATATATCTGTTCTAAAAGATGCTTTTCTTAGAGGTTGCTTTAGATATAGATTTTAGCCTTATAGCAGTTAAAATATCTATATTAATTTAGTTTATATATAAATACCTACTTAAGAGGTATTAGCTTATTTTTAGCTTTTATATTATCTATAACTTCTTAAACTTCTATTTCTTTAATATTATAATAACTTTAAGTATCTAAAGCAGCCTTATACTTAAAAGAAAGTGCAAAGTGACCTACTTCTAACCTACTTATCCAGGCTAATAATATTCCAGCGCATCAGTCTCTATTCCTTAAAAGACCCCTTATATTAGATACTAATTTAAAAAGAATCAAGCCATTTTATTTATATAGATGCTATATATATATTATAGTTAGTTTATAACAGTTATAAGCTTAGCTTATACTATACCTTTAAACTACTATCTATAAAGCAAACTATAACTTTATTTAATTTATTTTATATCTATTATATTCTATTTTAACTTTTAAGCTCTATTTCTATATTTATCTTCAACTTATAATATACTTCTAATATAACAGTAACTACTAATCTTAATACTTTTTATAAGCTTACTTCTTATTATAACTTCTCAGCTTAATATATCACCTTTTAAGTAGAAGTGAAGGCTAAAGATATCTAGAAATATATTAACTTAAATAATATCTCTAGTGTTTTATTTAATCTAAGTGAAGTTAAAAATATATCTTTGCTTAATAACTAGATTTAAAAAGAAAATAAGAAGTAATATAAGTGTTATAAAGCAGAGCAAGAAGCTTATAATAAGGTTATTGCTTTGCGCGCTCTTACTGTTTTAAATATATAGAAAGCGCCTGCTAAAAGCAATATAACTAAAGATAGAGACCTTAAAGAGGAGGAATTTAAAAAAGCTACTAATAACTTATTACTATTAGTGCTAGTTATACCTACTCTTCTTATTAAGAGATCTATAGGTATCTTTAAGCTTTACACCTTATATCTCACTATATATACTGCCTGTAAAGTGAAGTGTATATATAAAGAATAAGTGTATAAAGCTTTAAATAAGTAGGTTAAAGATATTATTTCAAAAGAGATCTTTACTTCTGCTTAAGTAGAGCTTTTAGAGAAAGAAGATTACACTTTTTGCACTTTAATCTATATTTTGAAATAATATTATGCTTTAAGCAACTTAAGCAACCTTATTATAATCTGCAAAGAATATATTATAATTTTAGATTAAACAGCTTCTACTGTTAATCTTAATATTTAGATTAAAGACTTCTGAAGTGCACTTTTTAAAGCTTTTCAGTATAAGCTGCTAGAAGTATAAAGAACTTTTGCATTAAAAACCTTTTTCTAAGCAATCTAATGCTGCTTTACTTTATTTTAAGCTAATCTAAAGCTTATTAATATTATTAAGTGAGAACACTTTAGCATTAAGATCTAAAGCATAAATCAATATATTAATATATTTAAACACTTCCTCTATAAAGATATAATAGAAACCTAATTAAAAGGTTGCTCTAATAGAGTCTTTATAATGCTAGCAGAATATTCTAATAATGCAATCTCTAGCAACTCTGCTTTAAAAAAACCTTTATAAAATAAGTTAGCAGTATATTATATATATAGAAAAAGCTATAAATAGATTCTATTTATATATAATTACTTTAAGTTTGCTTTTATAAGCGAAAGGTTTTATATAAGCTTTAAAGAAGCTATATAGGTTTATATTAGAATTAATAAGCTAAAGTATTTTAAGCTTTATATTAAAATAGCTTGCTAAAGATAGCTTACTATAAGAAACCTTAGCTTTTTTAAGCTTAGTAACAATAAGAATTAGAATAAAAAGAAACTACTTAAGAATAACTTAAGCAAAATAAAGAGGTTGCTTAGCATTTCTACTTCTAAAATAAACCTCTTAGCTAATATAATAGCTTATATTATTACTAAAGATATTATTACTATAATTATAATAGAAGAAATAAAGGCCTTTATATTAGAACTTAAACCTAATAAGGTTTATATAACTTATACTTAAGGCTTAGAAGTTTTTTCTAGCAGTATAATATTAAATAACTGTAGCACTCTCTACTTAGTGAATAATATCTCTTTTTTTAAAAAAAGCTTAATTATCTATAAAGTAAAGAGGTAAGTTAAAGCAGGTGTAACTTTATATCTTATTATAGCAAGAGGCATAAGGATCCTTTATAATATACTGAATAGAGCAAATAAGCTTTAAGACTTAATGCTTTATAATATTATACTTATAGATAACTTCTATATTAATATTATTTTAAAACACTTACTATAAAAAATAGATATTTAGTACTTAAGCTATAATACTACTTTTTGTATAAGAGATTATAAGAATAGCATAAAAGTAAAGAAGCTTTTGAAAAAAAGTAATATTACTTTTATAAAATATTAACTTTATCTCTTATACTTATATCTTAGATATATTCTTTTTAATAACACTTTAATTATAAATCCACTTACTCTTATAATAACTTATATAAAGCAATATTTTTAAGAGCTTATATAAACTTATATTAATACTATAGAAATATAGCACCTTTGCTTTAAATATTTAAAACTTAAAGCGCTTAAGAAACTAGTTCTTAACGCTTAGAAGGTAAAGATTTAAGAAATATTACACTTTAAATGCTAATATTATGCAACTATATATATAAAGCAAGTAATATCATAATATATCTTAAAATAAAGAGCAATATAACCTTTTTATAAAATCTTATAAGATCTATTTAACTACCTAATAAGTTTTAATATAAATAAATAGCTATTTATTATTAAAGATAAATATATAGGTTAACTCTTTATATTTCTATATATAGATAAAACTTAACAGTTAGTTTTTATTACTATTTAAATATTTAAATGCTAAGTATAGAGATAATACAGCCTCATATTATATAAGATTAAATAAAACAGCAAGTATGCTATAATTGCAATAAATAAGATATTAGAATTCTAGATCTAAATGTTAGATATAAGGATTAAAATCAAATAAACACTTTTATATACTAAAAAGCTAAACAGAAGTGTAGAGCAAATAGGTTAGAAACTAATTATAAAGGCTATTATAATAATTAAAGCAGTAAGTCTTCTACTTATACTATAAGTTAAAGCAGTATAAGCTGCAGTATTCTTCTATAATATAAGCCTTTATTAACACTGCAGCTAGCTCTTACTAATCTAAGTTAAAGAAGATTAATTAAGAGATTATATTAAGCGCTATAAACCTATTTATAAAGCAAACCTCTCAGTTAATTCTCACCTGCAATAGAGAGAGGTCTATATATATAGCTGCAGAGCATACCTTCTTAAAAAAGAATATAAAGCAAATAAAAATAGATATAACTTTAAAATCATAATATAAAAGTATATTAGATATCTAGTAAGATATATAGTAAACTTATATAACCTCTATAAAGTTTAAATACTTTTGCTTTAAGAAGTTATTATTATATAAAATATAATATTTAATAAGAAGATATTCTACTTAAAAGATAATATAAAGTTAGCAATTTAAAGTGAAAAAGTTTATATAATTGCTAATAAGATATAAAAACTAGCATCTCTAGCACCCTTTAAGCTATAGCTCTTAGAAGTATAAAATAAAGCTGAGATTGCATTAATAATAAATAATAAAGCGCTATTATTATACCTTTCCTTATTAAGAGAACCTTAACTAGTTAATAATAAGCAAAAGAGACAGCTGCTAACCTTTAAGTTAAATATAAACCCTACTGATATATATAGAATAATAAATTCTATGCTATTATTAACTTTTATCTATAAAAATAAAGTGACAGAAGAGATTTAAAATGCTAGTAGAGATGTAACTCCTGCTGAAAATATAATCTTAGATAAAATCTATATTTAAACTGATATTTCTCTTCTATATAATTTAAATGCAGAAGATAATAATATATAACTACTTTTATAAAGCAACTCTTTTATTCAGCTAGTACAGCTATATTTAGAAACTAAAGAAGAGAGCGTTATAGAAAAAGAGTTAGAGTAGGTATATAACTATGCTAACTTAGGCTAACCTAAAATTGCAAAGCTAAGGCAATTACTTTGCTTTAAAATATATTTTGCATTCCTATATATAGAATGAAATTAATATACCTTCTTCAAAATATATATACTAAAATAACAGAAAGCAATTAAAGAGGCAAACTAAAGTTACTATTTGCTCTATTGCTTTATTTTCACTTTTGTTTATTAAGTAAAGCTTAAGTATATTTCTGCAATATTAAGCAGAAAAATCTATATTAACTAGCTTATTAAGTTACTTAAAACTTAAAGAGATGTTTAATAAATATTAGAACTATTTTGCTTATGCTTTATTAAAGTGTATAATATTAAAATTAATAAACTTAAGAAAATAGAAGTTTAAGAAGTTATAGATAATATAAAGGCTAAAAATAAACTAATACCTTTTAAGTAGGTATTTATATATAAATTAAATTAATATAGATATTTTAACTGCTATAAGGCTAGAATTTATATCTAAAGCAACTTCTAAGAAAAGCATCTCTTAGAATAGATATATATTACAACCCTCACTTTAAAAACTTTTAGAGTTATAATAGCTCTTATAGTATAATTTAACTTTAAAATTCACTAATTTGATATTATTAATATATTTTTAAACGCTATATATAGGCTAAACAACCCTCTTATTACTTATTACTTACTAAATAGCTTTAAAAAAGATAGAAAAGTTATTAAACTTTAATACACTCTATATAAACTTTATAATATACTTCTACTTTAGTATAAAGAGTTTTTAAGCTCTCTTTTTTATCTTAAATTGCACTTAATAAGTAAAGATTTATATTTCTTTTAGACTTATAATAAAAGAGTTTTTATACTTTTTTATATTAATAATATTTTTATTTTATATTATAAAGACTATATAAAGGAAGCTGAAAAAGTTATAAAAGAGATTAAAGAGAAATATAAGCTGAAAAACTAAAGATTAACTAAATAATATCTAAAAATTAAGATCACTTGCAATTAAATAATGCAAAGCATCTACCTTTTATATAATTAATATATTAAATAAATTGCAAAGAAGTTTGATTTTACTAACTTTAGAGTACTAATTATACTTTTTTTGCTCACTTCACTTAAGAAGTTTAATAGAGAAGCAAACCTATAGTAAGTCTTCTTATATTAAGAGAAGATTAAATTAATCCTCTATACTGCAATTATAATATAACTAGATATTATATTTACTTATGCCTTATTATTATAATTTCTAATAAACCTATCTCTAAAGCACTATTAAGCTGCAAACTAAGTAATTTAATACCTATATTATACTTAATATTTTGCAATTTGCTTTAGCATCTTAAGAGGTGATATAGCTTAAGTATTACTAATTGCAAGTAATATATCTTTTGCTAATAATAAAGAGATATAAAAGTTATCTTAAGGTTTTATAATATCTCTCTTTAGAAGCTTAATCTAATAGAAAGCTGCATATTAAAATATAGTAACTATATTAATAATAGAAGTAAAGCTTCTAAGCTTAAAGCATACTATAAAAGAGACTATAGCTTTTAAACAGCTCTTTAGAGATCTTAAACTTAGCTTAAGAGATGTATAAAAGATCTATTGCAATAATTAGCAAATAATATAACTTATAATAAGCAAAAAGAAGCATATTTTAACTTACTTTTACTATATAGATATCTAAAATATATAGCTTCACTAGGAATATGCTAAGTAATTATTTTAAGTTATATATCTTTTAACTAATAAGATACTAGCTAACAGTTTTATAAAAACCTTTTCTTATATAAAGTTTAAACAGTTTAAAGCATTTCTAAGCCTCTAAGATATATTATAAGCAATAGTATAAAGCAAAAAAGAAAAATTAAGTAGTAAGTAAAGCTTATAAGCTAAGTATTTTTTGATTGAAAATAGCTTAATAGCTAGGAAGTATATAGCCCTCTTAAGAGCTTAAAACACTTATGCTCTGCAAGGCATATAGCAAAGCAATGCTGCGCTTTATTTCTATCTAAAGAGAGCAGTTATATATTTATCTATTAAGATCTAATATATAGGTAGTAATTCTTTAGAGAGGTGCTTACTAATAAAGCTGTTAATAGTGTAGCGAACGCTAGCTGCTTAAGAGCTAGTAGTAATTGCTTTAAAAGGCAGATTAGTATGCAAATTACTAGAGACTAGTGTGTCCTCTGCAGCAACCTTAACCTCTAGAGTAATAGCTAGCATAAAAAGAAGAGCTGCAGAATTAGCAGCCACTTTGCTACCACTTTTACTTTTAATTTTAGCCTTCTTTTAGGCCTTATTATAGGCGTTAAAAGCCTTATAGAGTGTGGTTTTCTAATAAGCAAAAACCTATAATATATAAGTTAGCAAATAGTTAGCAAAGCAAAGGATTGCATAGTAGAATATATATTATCTATAAGATTATTTTGTATGCTGCTAAGGAATTAAAGCTTTAGTCTGAAAATAGAGGCTAATATGAAGATATATATCTTTCTCTTCTCTTTATAGGAAGTGTATTTACCCTCTTGCTTTAAACTAAATATATATATGCTAAGCAATATGCTTAAGATAGTACTATATAAATATAGCAGGCATATAATGTTACTTAGTAGTAGCAGCTGCTCTTCCTCTTAACCTTTAGCTTTTAAGGCTTCTGCTTTTACTCTAAAGTTAATAAATAAAGCAATAGGTTAATAAGAAATAAAAATGTTAAATATATATTACTTACAGTTTTATTGCAGCTTATAAGAAGATAAAGGAATAAGAGTGGCAAGCTTTAAACTATACCTCTCTTTAGCTTTTTTACTCTCTATAGGCTGGTTGCTTTTAATAAGCTTATCAGTCTTTAGCTCTATAAAACAACTTAAATTAGTAACTAAGTTATAAAAGTAATAAAGTGAAGTAAAGACTTTATAATATTTTATAATAAGAAGAAAACTTAGGAATAATAAAAACAGATAATAAGGCGACTTATTCTTAGGCTTAAGGCTCTTAAGCTCTAGGGCAGGCGCTAGAGAAGTGCTGCTACCTTCTTCTTCCTACTTCTCTCTCTTCTTATACTTCTTGCTAGCAAAAGCAGCTCTCACTTTAGCTATACTAGCTGCATACTTAGCTTTAGTCTTCTTAAGAAGCATCTAAATAATACAGTTAGTATTAAAAATAGGATTATAAGCAAATAAAAAGGTATTATAATTGCAGTATAAGTGTGCGCATATGCATAGAAGTGAGATAAGCAATATATATAGTTATAGTGATAGTAATAGGGAAGGAAAATTGAGAGGCAGAGATAGTATATAAGATATTATTATTATTGCTGCACTGCTGCCTTAACAGCTGCTTTAGCTGTTTATCTTAAGCTAATAAGAAGCTTCTATTTCTGCTAAGTGAGAAAGTGGTATTAATTACTGCTTTAGCATTTATAATATTAACTATAATAAAAGGTATGCAAAGAGAAAGACCTACCTCTTTTATATAATTTAATAATAAAGCTGCAAAGTTATCTCTTTTATTAGTTTCTTTTATTAATTACTTCTCTTTATATCTATTTATAGATCTAAAGTATATATATAAAAATACAGAATAGTAGTTGCATAGAATCAGAGTTTATAAGCTTTTTTAAGCTTAAGGAGGTGTGTTATAATAACCTTAAGTATTTAAGGCAGCCTTATGCTTAGAGGAAGGTGCGAGGTGACCTACTTTTAACCTACTTATTCAGGCTGATAATATTCTAGCATATTAGTCTTTATTTCTTAAAAGACCCCTTATATTAGATACTGATTTAAAAAGAATCAAGCTGTTTTATTCATATAGATGCTATATATACATTATAGTTAGTTTATAATATTTAAGTTTATTAATTTTAATATTATATGCTTTAATAAAGTGTGAGCAAAGTAGTTTTAGTATTTATTAAATATCTCTTTAGGTTTTAAATAACTTAATAAGCTAGTTAATATAGATTTTTCTGCTTAGTATTATAGAAATATATTTAAGCTTCACTTAGTGAATAGAAGTGAAGATAAAGTAATAAAGCAGATAGTAACTTTAGTCTGCTTCTTTAATTGCTTTCTATTGTTCTAATATATATATTTTAAAAAAGATATACTAGTTTTATTTTATATATAAGAATATAAAGTATATTTTAAAGCAAAATGATTGCTTTAGTTTTGCAATTTCAGGTTAGCTTAAGTTAGTGCAGTTATATATCTGCTCTAACTTCTCTTCTATAGCGCTTTCTTCTCTAGTTCTTAAGTATAGCTATACTAGCTGAATAAGAGAGTTGCTTTATAAGAGTAGTTATATATTATTATTCTCTATATTTAGATTATATAGAAGAGAGGTATTAGTTTAAATATAGATTTTATTTAAAATTATATCTTTAGTAGAAGTTGTATTCTTATTAGTATCTTAAGTCTCTTTTATTACTTTATCTTTATAGATAAAAGTTAATAATAGCGTGGAATTTATTATTCTATATATATCAGCAGGGTTTATATTTAATTTAAAGGTTAGCAGCTGTCTCCTTTGCTTATTATTAACTAGTTGAGGTTCTCTTAATGAGGAAGAGTGTAGTAACAGCATTTTATTATTTATTATTAATATAATTTCAGCTTTATCTTATACTTTTAGAAGCTGTAGCTTAAAGAGCGCTAGAGATATTAGTTTTTATATTTTATCAGCAATTATATAGGCTTTTTTGCTTTAGATTGCTGACTTTATATTATCTTTTAAATAGAATGTCTTTTTATTAAATGTTATATTTTATATGATAATAACTTCTTAAAGTGAAGGTATTTAAACTTTATAGAGGTTATATAAGTTTATTATATATCTTACTAAATATTTAATATGCTTTTATATTATAACTTTAAAATTATATTTATTTTTATTTGCTTTATGTTTTTTTTAAGAAGGTATGCTTTATAGCTATATATATAAACCTCTCTTTATTATAAGTGAGAATTAACTGAAAGGTTTGCTTTATAAGTAGGTTTGCAGTATTTAATATAGTTTTTTAATTAGTTTTCTTTAATTTAGATTAGTGAGAGCTAGTTGCAGTATTAGTAAAGGCTTATATTATAGAAGAATGCTGCAGTTTGCACTACTTCAATCTATAGTGTAAATAGAAGACCTACTGCTTTAATTATTATAATAGCTTTATAATTAGTTTTTAACTTGCTTGCTCTGCACTTCTATTTAGCTTCTTAGTATATAAAGGTGTTTATTTGATTTTGATTTTTATATCTAATATTTAGATTTGAAATTTTAATATTTTGTTTATTATGATTACAGTATGCTTACTATTTTGTTTAATCTTATATAATATAAAGCTGTATTATCTCTATATTTAGCATTTAAATGTTTAAATAGCGATAAAGACTAACTGTTAAGTTTTATTTATATATAGGAATATAAAGAGTTAATTTATATATTTATTTTTGATAATAAGTAGCTATTTGTTTATATTAAAACTTATTAGGTAGTTAAATAGATCTTATAAGATTTTATAGAAGGGTTATATTGCTCTTCATTTTGAGGTATATTGTGATATTATTTGTTTTATATATGTAGTTATATAATATTAGTATTTAAGGTGTGATATTTTTTAGATCTTCACCTTTTAAATATTAAGAACTAGTTTCTTAAGCGCTTTAGGTTTTAGATGTTTAAAGTAAAGATGTTATATTTCTATAGTATTAATATGAGTTTATATAGGCTTTTAAAAGTATTGCTTTATATAAGTTATTATGAGAATAAGTAGATTTATAATTAAAGTGTTACTAAAAAGAATATATCTAAGATATAAGTATAAGAAATAAAGTTAGTATTTTATAAAAGTGATATTATTTTTTTTTAAAAGCTTTTTTATTTTTATACTATTTTTGTGATCTTCTATATAAAGAGTAGTATTATAACCTAAGTATTAGATATTTATTTTTTATAGTAAGTGTTTTGAAATAATGTTGATATAGAAGTTATCTATAAGTGTGATATTATAAAGCGTTAAGTTTTGAAGTTTGTTTGCTTTATTTAGTGTGTTATAAAGAATTCTTATGCTTTTTGCTATAATAAGGTATAAGGTTGCACTTACTTTAACTTACCTTTTTATTTTATAGATAACTAAGCTTTTCTTAAGGAGAGAGATGTTATTTACTAAGTGGAGAGTGCTGCAGTTATCTAATATTATACTGCTAAAAAGGACTTTTAAGCTTTAAGTATAAGTTATATAAACCTTATTAGGTTTAGATTTTAATATAAAGGCTTCTGCTTTTTCTGTTATAATTGCAGTAATAATATCTTTAGTAATAGTATAAGCTATTATATTAGTTAGAAGGTTTATTTTAAAAATAGAAATGCTAAATAACCTTTTTATTCTGCTTAAGTTATTTTTAAGCAATCTCTTTTTATTCTGATTTTTGCTGTTATTAGGCTTAGAGAAGTTAGGGTTTTTTATAGTAAGCTATTTTTAGTAGGCTATTTTAGTGTAAAGCTTAAAATACTTTAGCCTATTAATTTTAATATAAACCTATATAGCTTCTTTAGAGCTTATATAAGACCTTTTGTTTATAAGAGCAAACTTAAAGTAATTATATATAAATAGAGTTTATTTATAGCTTTTTCTATATATATAATATGCTGCTAATTTGCTTTATAAAGGCTTTTTTGAAGTAAAGTTACTAGAAATTATATTATTAAAACGTTTTGCTAGTGTTATAAAGACTCTATTAGAGTAACCTTTTAATTAGGTTTTTATTATATTTTTATAGAAGAGGTTTTTAAATATATTAATATATTAACTTATATTTTAGATCTTAGTGCTAAAGTGGTTTTATTTAATAATATTAATAAGCTTTAGATTAGCTTAAAATAGAGTGAAATAGCATTAGATTGCTTAGAGAAAGGTTTTTAATATAAAGGTTTTTTATATTTTTAGCAGCTTATATTAAGAGGCTTTAAGAAGTATATTTTAGAAGTTTTTAATTTAAGTGTTAAGATTAATAGCAGAAGCTGCTTAATTTAAAATTGCAGTATATTTTTTATAGATTATAGTGAGGTTACTTAAGTTGCTTAAAGTGTAGTATTACTTTAGAATATAAATTAAAGTGCAAAAGGTATAGTCTTTTTTCTTTAAAAGCTTTACTTAAGCAGAAGTAAAGATTTCTTCTAAAATAATATTTTTAATCTATTTATTTAAAGCTTTATATACTTATTTCTTATATATATGCTTTGCTTTATAAGCAGTATATATAGTAAGATGTAAAGTGTAAAGCTTAAAGATGCTTATAGATCTCTTAGTGAGAAAGATAAGTATAACTAGTGCTAATAGTAGTAAGTTATTAATAGCTTCTTTAAATTTCTCTTCTTTAGGGTTTTTATCTTTAGTTATATCACTTTTAGTAAATACTTCTTATATATTTAAAATAATAAAAGTATATAAAGTAATAACTTTATTATAAGCTTTTTGCTTTGCTTTATAATACTTATATTGCTTTTTGTTTTCTTTTTAAATTTAATTATTAAGTGAAGATATATTTTTAATTTCACTTAGATTAAATAAAATGCTAAAAATATTATCTAAGTTAATATATTTCTAAATATCTTTAGCCTTTGCTTTTACTTAAAAAGTAATATATTAAGCTAAAAAGTTATAATAAGAAGTAAGCTTATAGAAAGTATTAAAATTAGTAGTTACTATTATATTAGAAATATATTATAAGTTAAAAATAAATATAAAAATAAAGCTTAAAAGTTAAAATAAAATATAATAGATATAAAATAAATTAAATAAAGTTATAATTTGCTTTATAAACAGTAGTTTAGAAGTATAATATAAGTTAAATTTATAACTATTATAAACTAACTATAATATATATATAATATCTATATAAATAAAACAGCTTAATTCTTTCTAAATTAGTATCTGATGCAAAGGGTCTTTTAAGGAACAGAAACTGATGCGCTGGAATATTGTCAGCCTAGATAAGTAGGTTGGAAGTAGGTCACCTCGCACCTTCCTCTGGGCGTGAGGCTGCCTTGGATACTTGAGGTTATCACGACAAAAGTCAAATCCAACCAGATGGCTTCCTCATAATGAGTGATGTAGTATTATCATGAGTGGATAACGCAGACTTTTCACCCCCTAGGGCATGCGAAATGATTTATTGATCTCAGGGCATTACTCAAAGACCCGCTGAATGGCCGTGACGGCTTGGAATCTGTGATTACGCGAAGCCTTTGCGAACAAGGCTTGTAAACTTGTTAAATCTCAGCTGGCTTTCAGTATGAAGGCTTTGGATGTGATTCCGCATGTATTCATTCATCCCTTGGGAGGGACGGTACATACGAGCACGGAGGCAGCGACTCTGATCCATTCAATTGTTGAGCTTGTCTGAAAAGGATGCGAGCTTTTCCTCGGCATAGGTCACAACGCCATTTGGCAACCAGTTATTCAACATGATATTAGATGCCCGGTAAATTGGACGCGATTGACTTGAAGCTGTTGGGACAAGTAATCCATGAGAATAGGTAAAAAGGACGGCCAACCCGATATCTACTACTTAGGTTTCGTCAGTGAGCGTTCTGTGACACATCAAAGCTTTTTATGCATTTCTCTCTACGCTTGTGCATTTTCGGCTTGGATCTGGGTCTTGATCGAGTGCATAAATCGCAATAAGCCGAACCCTTGAACGGTGAGCAACAAGATCGGGATTAAGGTGGTTGACCATGGTAACATATGAATTATTTTCAGCGATGGTCATTTTCAGAGTTGCAGCGGTTGTAATCACTCGATTCCCTGTTGTCTTGGATGTTTTCCCCGCTATTACAGAAGTTTCAGGTAGTATCTTGGTGAATATGGGCGATCCGTTTCTCATCATTCCCGTAATTCTTCACATTATAGTTAGTGACATGCGTTAACTGACGGTGAAGCTGGTCAAAGTCATGCCATCCAGATGACGCCAGAGTCTGGATTGCTGGCCCCGGTCTTGGTGGTAATGTTTATCGCAATACTCGAGCACCCGGCAGTGCGAATACTTGTCATGGTGGCATCAGTGCTAGCAAGTTACCCCAGTGATTGGCTGGTCAAACCCAGCTGTCTTCATGTCCAAAGAAGACATCGTGACATGACGAGGGTTTAAGTCAGTGGGAGCAAGATGTGCAAGGGTGGAAATTCTGACTGTTCTACTGTATATTATGTCTTACCTATCCGAGGGTCATATCGCGTTAGTCAAACTTTCATCGACAGCGTTTTGAAATCTTCCTTCATCTGCACTCAATCTTCGCTCAAGCTTCATTTTCACTCAGTCTTCATTTTTCACTCGATTTTCGTTTAAGCTACATCAGGGCTTCATGAAAAGTCTCCCTGATTCATCTCAATTGCATTACCAGCTTTCAGAAGAAATCAACGGCTGGATGGCCACGGAATGGCACGAAATTGGACGTCTTGAAACGCGATGAACAAATATCATCATCACGCCAGATGCTTTATTGGGGGTTCTTCGAGATGAACGATAGCAACATCTTATCCCGATCATACAGAGGGCTCAATGACGCACACTAGCGCATTCATTATGATAAGGGTCCGATTGTTTGAGGAAGGGACTGACATAAACTCGTTTTATCTCGTAATCCGAGCCATCACCAGGCGTAAGAAGACATCGCTGACTTCTGATCGAGTATGAAGACGTTAGAAAACTTGTAGATCCCCTTTTCTGTCCGACGTATCACGAACACATTTTCACACAAGACTTAGCACTAAACTTGTGCTATGGTCCCGTCATACTGCCACCGCGTTGGAAAAGGATTATGTGAGTGGACCATTCACGAGATCAGGTCCAAATGCAAGAAGACTTCACATGCTGGGTTCGATCTTGCTTTCAGCCCACATCATGTCTCATGGTCAAGACATATATGGAATTCCCTGTTCTAATCCAGGTTGCTAACCTCAAGCCCCTTCGGGTGATTCTTGACGACCGGTCAATGTATCTATATGAGAAAGAAGCCGAATGTAAACTATACAAGCCCTGTTTTCAAGGATAAAGGAGCGTCTCTGCATGCGTATACAAATTAGGGAAAATGTGGAGCGGACGAATCTTTCGGAAAACGGACACACATTCAGGGTCATGGTGAAATAGCCCATGAATGAGCTACCATCACTCCCGACTATGTTTTACCTCTCAAGATATGAGCAAGACAACCAGGTTGAAGTCTCAGATGATCTAACGCGGTGGTCATGCGAAGTCTTGGTGAAACGTCCAGGTTGATGGATTGAGAAGCGAAGCTCCAAGCCATAGTCTTGCTGAATCAATCTCTTGCAGTCCACATGTCTATTGGCGTTTGATTCTCCCTTCTTCCTGGTTTTTGCTGAGATGCCTATCCCGAATTCACGCTTCAGTTCGGGTGCGTCCTAAGGGATTGATGCGAGCGAAGAGATCGGGCTTCAAAAAGCCAGCACACGCCGCACAGATCGATCAGATACGCCACCAAGAGAAGCCGTCAGGGTTCATCATAAGACCATTTCACTCCTATACATTGTGTCAAGCAGCCATATTGAAGGCCGATTCCTGTATATATACCAGCAATGTTGCTTCCCCCTCTTGTTGAGCATCAATATGTAGCCACCCTGGCCACCCAGGAGTCATGCAGTTTAGGAGATGTATCTATGGCCTAGAAAACGACCTCTCTCGTAAGACCGAGATGACTCGGTCAAGAAAGCTGTCTCGTGGCCAAATGGGTACGATCCTAAGCAAAATGCATCAAGAAGCTGAACTCGCCTCGCGGTCTCTCCCACTTTCTCTCCTCGAACCAACATGGGCGGTTGAGCTCAAAAAGGAAGTCCTTTGCATTGAACAGCACTTACAAGAGAGAAAAAGAAGATTACTTCACTAGATTCCGCCAAAATCAGGCACATCAGGATCAACCTCTTGCCCAAAACGTTCCGCAAAGGTCTAATATCGAGTCGCGCAAGACCAGTTCATGTACTCCGCCTCCTTTGTGTGGAGGAAGAACAAATTTAGCGGGAGGTTTTGGAATATCCAAAGCAGCCGTGGCTTCGCCATCCGTTACAGTAGTTGCCACGACGGAAACAGAGGATGCTGGACGAGGCTCACGAGCGTACCATCTCTATGGATGTACAGTTTGCGCTGTTCTTTCGCCATTGGTATCTTAAAGCGAGGCTACTGGTGATAGACAGCAGAGTTGGCGACAATAAGGAAACCTGTCCAGGTGAATAGATGTAGGAGAAAGATTTTGCTGCAGCCAGAATGGCGATTCTTCCTGATCCCCGCTCATGAACCCCGCAACTTGACAAACTTGATGAAACCTCCCCATGCTGAAAATTCCCTATTTCAGCATCCCCCGCAAGGCGAATGTCAATATCGCATGATGAAAAGCCGTCGTGCTGGCCTCGTACTCAAGGCAGTCGCGCTTGGGTTTCAGGCCCGGATCCGATCGAATCGCAAGGGCCGTATTTTGAGGGTTTGGACGAACAAGCCTCGGCACAGAGGATTATGCCGTGAGAAACATACGCTACCTAATGAGGTGAAGTGCCGCACCAGTAGTAACTTCGGCGTCGTCATGTTCAGCTAGATCCTCGCTGGGTGAGCAAAACCAGAGACATTACACACGCAACCACGCACCCCCATCTCCGCCCACGTAGAATCCTATGAACATGAGGCTGTCGTCAACAACTTCTGGTCTTCTCACCGCACCGTAGTTTGTAGACAAGACACCACAGCCCTCGGTAACTCTGTCAGAGTCATACGACAGCTAAAACGGTGTGCCCGCAGGCGGAAAACCTGCTGTGCGAAAGCATGAGTGAAACCTTAGAAGAACGGTAAAAGGAACGGAGACGATACCACATCAGCAAGGAATAGATCTATCAGTGCAACGTGCTGCACCACATCTACTGAAACACCACCCCGTTCAAGGCCGTTAACATCTTCCACCAGCCCAGAGATATGGCAGTTGTTAGAACCCTTGCCCTAACCCTACACTCAGCACAAGGCGTGTGAAGATGCCCTCGAAGCCCACGAAGCGCACAAGGCTGGGAAGGTTTCAAAGAACGATAATCACAGGGATCCAGACAGTGCATGGCTTTACCACGTGCGAGAGGGAACCAGGGGGCTTGTTCAATGCTAAGACGTCCTTCATAAAAATGATCAAGGTCATAGCGTCCGTCGCGCTCAGGGTGGGCAAGCTCAGGAACATCACATCCAAAGCCGAGCTCATCAGCCTGCTCTAGCTCATGATCAACTCATCTCCGCCGCGAGCAACACGTCGCAGAGAAGAACCACGAGCATGGCCGACACAGCCTTCGGCATGACCCACGCGTGCGCAACGATCATCGTCTTCAATATCCTCCGCAAGTACAGAGGACAGAGTAGGGTGACGATTCACATGCTGCGGGATAAGAAGACGATGAATTACAGTGCGTAAGCGAGTGCAAGCAGAAGCTGATGGCTGTCCACTTCTACGAGTACCCGGTCGGCTTTGGCCTGTTGATGCAGAAAGCTGAACGCGAGGGGATAAGTCTTTGCGCTTGGTACATGGTCCGCGACGACAGTAACCAGTACAGGAGTCGTTTGATATGAGACAAAGTCAACATCGCATTCTCCAGCCTGAACATTTCGTCGTAACCGTCAAGGAGTAGATGATATCAGCTCGCGAAATAAAGGCCCGCCAAACGTTCGTGATTGAGCTAAGGGTTGTTGTACAACCTGTCGGGGCACTTCTTGAAGACCAGCCGGTGCGTCGACTACCGGGACATGTCGATAGACCAGGCGACGAGGACGGCCAGGGCGTGAGGATCGCGACTGGTTCGGGGATGCACCGTATTATCGGTTGTGTGACGAATTCAGGAGGTCTCTTATTGCACTGACGAGCAAGGCGTACGAGAACACGATGGAGAACATGATAAACAACGCCAGAGAAACTCTTCTACGACACAAAGGGGACGTCAATGTGAACTCCGAGGACAACTGCAAAATCAAAGGTTGAGATGTGCACACGGCACGCGAAAACTGCAAGAACAGGCAAGCATCTGCGCCAAGATGAACGGCAAGCAGCCTATATTTAACAGTGTTTAGGAGCAGGTGAGGTTTTCAAAGGTGCCCATGAAGATCAATAACATTTCAGATCAAGGCAGCAGGGAATCACTTCAGAGATAACGAAGATCATGCCCAAGGACTCATGCGTGTTCAGGACGATAGGCGCGAGGACTTGCAGCAGCCACCGCGAGATATTGAGTCCGTCTAGGCTGATGGCCGAGGAGATGATACGGAGTTTCACGAGTAGGTCGAGGAGCTCGAGAACGAGATGGCACCAGCCACGGCTCCTCTAAAATAACAAGCGAGGCGTATGGCATCTGCAGAGCAGTGATAAGTTTCCATGATGTTCCCAAACGGGGTGATGTAGAGGGACAACGAGATGCAAAGCCCCACAGCAAGACGCCTTCTGCCCACTATGCTGGGGTCTGGTTGGCATGACGCGGCCCCGTGCCGGCAAGTCTTTGGGTTTGAGAATGTATGCACACGCATCAAACACCATTCAGTCGTTATTTTGGTACACCCGACGATGCGGGGCATGACGCCTCTAACTTGCAACGGACCAAGCAAACATAGCCCGATTCCAGGTCATTCTCACTCTTCAGCTTTTTACTCTGTTCCATGCCGAGGTTCCAGCGTTAGAAAAGAACGTGTGATGTGAATGCACGCAAGGAGGTGAAGGGGCAAGTCATCTTGCCCCTTCACCAAACAAGTCTGATGGTAGTATATCTGCACAGCAGTATCGCATCCGGTCTCACCGCAAGATCCTTCGCTAGTCATTACGGAGGTCTGCACACCGTATCAAAAGTCTGCATACCTTTGCAGAAGTCGGCGCACCTTTGTAGAAGTCTGCACACCATCGTTGAAGTCTGCAAACCATACAACCAATCGAGAAGATGCTCAGAAGCCAAATTAAATCCCCGGGCTTGATTCGCTCGCGAAGGGGAGATGAAACGTTTCGTTCCAATGGAGCGTGGTGTGATTTCCGAACAAACCGGTGCTTTCCTGTTATTCAAACCTTTGGGGAGTGATTCAGATTCGATCTCGATATCTGTTTGGAATTTGGTACCCCACGCCAGACGATTTCGGTCGTCGCTCGACGGAGAGGGGGTTTACATGGTAGCATTTAGTGTCAAGTGACGCAACTTTGGTCATCTTCCTCCTGGCAAACATCAAAAGTCCCTACCACCCAGAAAGTCCTCACGAAGCCCCCCACCCGGAGGTCATCGACAGAATTCTCAATCCGCAAAGGGCGTCAATCTTCAGAGCGAGTCCATGCAACACGCCGTTAACAACAGAGCAAGCATTTTCACGATAGAAACTTCAAGTGAAGAAGATAGAAGATCAAACAGTCGCATTGCAGGAGAACAAACTCCCAGACTCCCCAACCACGCTACGCGCAAGGAATTACATGCTGACCAAAATACACAGACACAAGCCAAACCACGCCAGCCCAAACGCCACCGTCACCACCCTCCCCGCCCCCCTCTCAAGCCACCAAGACTCCTGGTACACAATCGGCCCATCTCGCCTAGCTTCTCTTGCCACATGGTTGATACACACACGCGCGAATGGCGAGCGGAATCACCGGCACGACACCGAATCATCTTGTCGGAAGAGATGCCCGTCTTGGCCTCGAGGTTGTCACCGTTGGGTGTAGTTGGTGAGCAACGCGCCCTTTTCTGGACATGCCATGTCCCGTGCTGTCGCAGTGGACAGGCAGGTGTCCCTGCTGATTTCGAACTGCAGCACCGTCATATTTCCTTGGACGGGCGCATTCATAGCCTTGTTCTTGGCCGTCCTGTCGTCTCGGCGAGGAGGACGAGGGGGGACAAATGATTGCTCGCGCAAAGCGGTCAGAGTCTCGTCTGGATCATGCTCCTCAAAGGTATCCGTAGTCTCAATGTCACCGATACCTTTTGAGAGTTCTGGGTTGCTCAGCAAACTATCCAGGGCACTGTCCTTGCCCATGTGATGAGCCAAGTCCTGGTGTGGCGGCGTTTCGCGGTCCTTTAGATATGAGTTTTGCTAGCCGGGCAGTGTCAGTTGGCTAGCCGGGCAGTGTCCACAACGCGAGAAGCCAGCTGGGTTTTGAAAACGGATCTGTCCTGCATTGCCGCCACATCAAAATCATCTCGAGAAAGAAGACGCTTTAGGCAAAGACGGGCTTCTGCTGGCCGATCCGGTAAGCTCGGCCGACTGCCTGTTGTTCGTTGACAGGATTGTACTTGAAGTCGAAGAGTATCCTTGACCTCTGACTCCTTGCGCAAAGCATCCAGCCAGTCGAGGCTGTGGGCGCGGGCCTCGATACACCACTAGGGAGAGGTCGGCAGGAAAGGAGTCGGGGTGTGCGACTGGGTGAAGGCCTGCTGAGGGTGGCGGATGGCTGGTGAACAGTGTTGTTTCTGTCCTTGGAAGCAAAGACGATGGGTCCGGGATCGGGGGCATCTCAGCCGGAGGAGAGGCCAAACGAGAAGGCCATGCTGTGATGCGAGGCGAGGAGAGAGAAGAGAACGAGAATGAGGCATGCAGGGGATCGCAGCAGCTCCCAAGAGTAATAAATACAAGAAGAGGACGAAGAAGCAATGTCGGGCATTGGGGGGAAACCGGGAGGCGACTCGTATCTCTGGGCAGAAAGGTGGTGATCAAAAGGTGGTGGTCAGAAAGGTGGCGGGCGAAAAGGTGGCGGGCGGAAAGGGTGGTGGTGAACAGGCAGTTGTCCCCATTGCTTTCCAGGTTGCGGCTGCACCGGCCAATCTCGTCCATGCACGAGAACGAAAATCTCGTTCGCCATCAAGGTGTCTCATCACGAACGAGAAGTCTCGTCCACCCGGTGAACGAGAATGGAAGTCTCGTCCACAAATCTCGTGCGCCGTTGAAGAAAAGCCGAAGGGGAAGACCCACACCGAAGCTCGCTCATGCCTCTCCCTCGACCGTCGTGCTTTCCATCCGCGAAGGCGCTGTTCCACAGCCTGGCGCTTTCTGTTGTCGCAGATGCAGCTTCCCTCCCGTGCTTTTCGTCTGCATTGGCCTTCTGTCTTGCAAGGATCCGAGCAAGAGCAATCCCGCCGCGGCCGCCAGACGTGACCGTCAAGGTTGACCGTTGCCAACTGATGCTTAGTCACCGGTTACCATATGGTAACCTAGTAATTTCACCCGCCCAGGCCAGTCTTGGCGCCGACAGGCTTTGTCTATCAAGTCTGGTCTGCCAACAAGACCGCAAGTGTTCGTCGACAGGCAGGTAATGGGCTTCGAGGATGCATTAGGGGTCGTGTTTGTTCGTGTTCGCGCGCAAGCGATGCTAGGCATGCTTTGTCGGGCGTCCGTCGCTTCAGGGCATAGTGACGTTGGGGTTGGGGCAGACGACGTGCATCCTTCGGGTTTGCCGTCGACGCGCGGGTTGATGGAATAATCAATAGCTGATATGCTGGAAACAGTAATGCGCTGCACCGATTGCGACGGGACGAATGTGCTGATTGTTGATGCAAATGAACGTCCTGTCAATTGTGACGGCGGCACTGAGAAGACGATGGAGATGGGATTTGGAGGAAGTAAGAGATCGAGACTGCACATGTGAAGTCGACAGTGGAGTGCACGTACTAAGGTAGGGGACTGTTGCCTGGGCTCACGCGGTACGTGTCTTCCGGTCTAGGGTGACCCATGCTGAATCGCCACTTATCTGGGCAGATCTACGCCAATCGACCCGGAGGTTTGGTTGACCCATGTCAATGGACCCAGCTGAGATTATGTCAGCACCTCCTGCAGCCAAACCTCACCGCGAATAATTGAGATCGAAGCAGCATAGCAACCCTGACGATGCAGACGAGAACAGCTCTGCAGGCCTTTTCGCAGCGACGTAGGTATCTTGGGTACCTTTGCGGCACAGAAATGGAACTGCGGATGGATCCCGTCTGGTGCACCCATCAATTATCAGGATGCAGCTTGACGCGTGCTTTTTCTCACAAGTGGATACTTTGCCCTCTTCATCACCACGACGATGTCCTTTCTCTGCGCATCCACCGGTCATGCAGCTGTGAATATTCCCCGCGCGGGGGAGCATTTCCTTCTCTCTCCTCTCGATCCTACTGGATCGTGATGTGCTTGATTGCCTTCGTCATCCGGCTTGCTTCACCGGCATCCATCCTTGCCCCGGTGCATCCTCGCCCCCTCGCACCCAGCCCGCCACCGGTGCAGGGTCGCATGCCGGGCCTAAAGTATTCCACGCGATCAATCCGGTTGAGGGACGCACGTATCAAAACACAAAGCGATGTCTCGCAGGATGCATTGGAGCTGCCCCGGAGAAACTGCGCAGGACAACAGGCCTCGGAGGCGCGCATCGGAGCAGACACCCTCGCTGACTCTGCAGGGCAGAGATTGCCGTCTTAATCGGGTTGACTGCGAACCTGTAGCGAGCAGATATCTGGAGATTGCATGCTCTTGCTGTGCTAGCTCACTTCGTTCAATTACATGTCAGAAATGAGGACGTGGTTCAGTCAAGCTTGTTGGTCGGCACTTGGCACCGGGGACTTGGTGGCTTCGAGGCGTGAAGGTCACAGTGTACGTGAGCAAGTCAGATGTGTGGATCCCCTCGCTCTTCGTGGGTGACGCAATCATATGTGTGGATCCCCTCTGATCCAGTATCCTAAGGCTGGCCAATCGCGTCATGCCCGCCCTTACGATAACGACGGTATCCTAAGGCTGGCCAATCGTGTCATGCCTGTAGCCCCCACCCGGGCCCCCAACCAACACCAGTGACTTGCACTGACGCGCAGAGATGCGTCGCCCTCGTAGGTACGTGTAACTGTCACCGTTAGATTTGTGCGGTAGTCAACAAGGTGTGCCCGCGTGCGATATCCGGCTGGCTCTGCGAAAATTTAAATCAAAAGTTGAAGGAATAAGAAAAAGGGTCGCATGCCGCGTTGTTCCATTATCAGTCAAGCCTGTTCGGCACTTTGTGCTGTGGGTAGCCGGCGGATGCGCTACCCACAGCTGGCCACCACAGCGCAACACTTGAACCGACGGGCAGACATCGAACCGTCTCCGTCTGAGTAATACAGCAATCCAAAAGGTGTGCCTTGCATTATGGAAGTATAAGTAAAAATTCAGAAGGCAAACAAAGGGATTGCATGCTGCGCTGGTTTGCTCCATTGCATTCATATGTCTGTTTGCCACCTTGCGCTGGTGATGCCGCGCGCAGGACAGGACAGTGTCAGTGGCATTTCAGGCGCGGGCTCTGTGTGAGCCAATCAGATGTGTGGATCCCCTTCGTGGGTAGCAGAAGATGTCTGCTACCGACAGACTTGAGCGCTGTAGGTGCCCGCCCTGTGAGGCAGAGCGTCGTGGTTGCTGCGGACTTGAGCGACAAGCCGCAGCGAAACGCTGCAGCGACACTCAATGGCTGGAACGAGTGCAGCAATTGATCCTGCTCCGCATTGGGCATGCATCTCTGGTAAGCAGTCTGTCGCGTCGCATGTTTTGACATCCACGTCAAATGTTCGTCGCGAAGTTGATGAAGTGGACGACAAGGTCTACGCAGTAGTTCTGCAGACGGCATGCGGGGGAGTTCAGTGGCATTCCAGGTGCAGGTCGTGTGTCGGCCAATCAGATGTGTGGGTCCCCTCTCTGGGTAGTTGACTTTCAACTACCAACACCCGCTACCCACAGACTTGAGCGCTGTAGGTGCCCACAGGATTCCCATGTCCTCGAGTGTCTCCCCACGATGACAAGTCTGCACCACCACGTCTATTATCTTGTCCAGTCCAATTCACAGAAAAAAGTCTTCACATATTGATGCATATTTGAGAATTTGCGAGGGGAAATGTAATTGCAGACATCCAGCGCGCTGCATACCACCAACCTGCGCAGAAGATGGAGTTCAGCGCAAGGCTGCAGCATAAAGTATTTAGCTTGTTCTATTGCGCACTGCAACTACTGATGCAGACTGTCAGCTTAAGTACAGCTATATCTATAAAATCACTAAGCAAAAGGATAAAAAAATAGAAAAAAAAAAAAAAAAGATTGCAAAAGGTACTTTTTGGTCTTTAGTTGCAGTTAGTAGCAGTCTTATTAGATGCTTTAGCTTAGTAGTCTTCAATTAGTGAAGCTGGCGTAGTCTGCTATACTGCTATCTACTCTGTATATTACAAGCTAGCTGTTGCAGTCTGCTATGCCTATATTAATATCTGTTAGTATTACCTACTTTAATTATTAAACTCTCTATTTAGCAGCATTACTTCTATATTACAGCTAGAATATTAATGCTAATAACTAGGATTTTAATCTAAATAATTTTAATAATTAAAACTTTAAATAAAAACTTTAAATAAAGACTTTAAATAAAGACTTTAATATTAAAACCTAAATAGTTAAGCCTTTAAAGTTAGAATATTAATAATATTTCAACAGTTAAAGCTTTAATAGCTAAAGCTTTAATAAGTATAACCTTAATGCTTAGACTTTTAGTAAGTATTTAAGACTTTAGTAACTATTTAAGCTTTAAATTAGAACTTTATTGCTAAATAGTATTATATATAATAATAAACCTTATTATTTTGCAATTAGTATATTTTATATATTATATAACTGCTTATTAGCTTATATAATTAAAGGGTTATTAGAATTAGTTATTTAGATATATATATTAGAAGTTATAGAAATATAGCAAATATAATATATAAATATATTAAAATATAGCAAAAAACTAAATAGCTAATTATTTTATATAAATTAGTAATATTTAAGATAATATATAAAAGTTAGTTATAAGATATATTATAAAGTAGTAATAGTGATCTAAATATAGCTTTAGTATGCTTAAGTTTATAAGTAGTAAGTGTAAATAGCAGAAAGTTAACTATTTAGAGGGAGAACTTATACTACTAATTAGCTAATATAAATTTACACCTTAAAGGTATACTACTAAGATATGCTATGCAATCTATATACTTTTAGTATTATATTGCATATTTTATAGATCTCTTCTAAAGACCTATACATCTGATTAGCTAATATAAAGCTTATGCTAGAGATATATACTAATTGCAGTCTGTTATATTATATATTTTAATATCTATATTAAATGTTTATTATAAAGTTAATAAAGTAGATAATAAGGTTTATATAGTAGTTCTATAGATAGTATGCAGAGGAGTTTAGTAGTATTTTAAGTGTAAGTTATATATTAGCTAATTAGATATATAAGTCCTCTCTCTAAGTAGTTAATTTTTAACTATTAACACTTACTACTTATAGACTTCAGCGCTATAAGTGTCTATAGAATTTTTATATCCTTAAGTATCTCTCTATAATAATAAGTCTATACTATTATATCTATTATTTTATTTAGTCTAATTTATCGAAAAAAGTTTTTATATATTAATATATATTTAAGAATTTATAAAGGGAAATGCAATTATAGATATTTAGTATACTATATACTACTAACCTATATAGAAGATAAAGTTTAATATAAAGCTGCAGTATAAAATATTTAGCTTATTCTATTATATATTATAACTACTAATACAAACTATCAGCTTAAGTGCAGTTATATCTATAAAATCACTAAATAAAAGGATAAAAAAATAGAAATAAAAAAAAAAATTGCAAAAGATATCTTCTAGTCTTTAGTTGCAGTTAATAGCAATCTTATTAGATATTTTAACTTAGTAGTCTTTAATTAGTAAAACTAATACAGTCTGCTATACTGCTATTTACTCTATATATTATAAGCTAGCTGCTATAGTTTGCTATATTTATACTAATATCTATTAATATTACCTACTTTAATTATTAAACTTTCTATTCAGCAGCACTATTTCTATATTATAGCTAAGATATTAATGCTAATAACTAGAATTTTAATCTAAATAACTCTAATAATTAGAACTTTAAATAAAGATTTTAAATAAAGACTTTAAATAAAGATTTTAATATTAAGACCTAAATAATTAAGCTTTTAAGGTTGAGATATTAATAATACCTCAGCAGTTAGAGCCTTAATAGCTAGAGCTTTAATAAGTATAACCTTAATGCTTAAACTTTTAGTAAGTATTTAAGACCTTAGCAACTATTTAAGCTTCAAATTAAAACTTTATTGCTAAATAGCATTATATATAATAATAAATCCTACTGTTTTGCAACTAATATATTTTATATATTATATAACTGCTTATTAGCTTATGCAATTAGAAGGTTATTAGAATTAGTTATTTAGATATATATACTAGAAGTTATAAGAACACAGCAAATATAATATGCAAATATACTAAAATACAGTAAAGAACTAAACAGCTAATCGTCTTACACAAACTGACGACATTTAGGATGATGCGCAAAAGTTAGTTATAGGATATGCTGCAAAGTGGTGGTAGTAATCTGGATATAGCTCCAGTGCGCCTAAGTCTGTAGGTAGCAAGTGTGGGTAGCAGAAAGTTAACTACCTAGAGAGGGAACCTATACTGCTGATTAGCTGATATAGATTTACGCCCTGAAGGTATGCTGCTGGGATATGTTATGCAATCTGCACACCCTCAGTGCTATATCGCACATTTTGTGGATCTCCTCTGGGGACCCACACATCTGATTGGCCGACACAGAGCTTGCGCTGGGGACGTGGGCTGGTCGCAATGAAGAAGTCGTCCGCGTTCTGTGTTCATCTTAGAAATTCTGCATCCACCTCTCAGGTTATTTCTATTCATGTTGCTCCGTCTTCTTCCCAACTTCTGTATCCTCCTGCACATTGTCCCTCAGAAGTTGTCGACTGGTTGTGTTGTGCATATGCAGCTGACGCAGCACTCAGTGCTGTGAGTCTGTGGGTAGCGCATTTACTGCTACCCACAGGGGGATCCCACACATCTGATTGGCTGACGCAGAGCTGGCCCCGAGGAGGTGCTCCAGACTGGGTGAGGAAGTCGTCCATGGGCGGGTTGTGTTCACCTCTTGAATTATTTCTATTCGGGTTGCATGGTCTATTTTTTCATATCTGTGCCTTGCGCATCTTGTATTCGGAAGTCGTCTACGGATTGTGTTGCGCAGCCAGCCTTCGCAGCGCTCAGTTGGTCCACACAGACCGGGCGCCTGGAGGGGCTCTGGACGGGGTGAGGAAGTCGCCCGCGTTCTGTGTCTACCTCTTGGGAATTCTGTGTTCTCCTCTTCATTTATTTTCATTCTGGCGGCTTGGTCTACTTTTTCCTTTCTGTACCTTGCTGCATCTTATACTATACCTCCGAAGTCGTCGACCGGTTGTGTTGTGCATGTGCAGCCTACCCACGCAGCACTGCGGGCCCTGTCGGTAGCGCACTTCTGCTACCCACAAAGGGGATCCACACATCTGATTGGCTCACACACGACTTGCGCCCGGAGGTACCCTGAAGGGGTTCAAGTCCCCAAGTCCAAACCACACGCCATCCATCCATCAACACATCGCGAACCGCACCTCCGCAGCCCGCCAAGGCAAGACACGATGCCCTCGGTCGCACGGACAGGCAGAAGCTGACTTCACGATAGACATAGATATTCGCATGCATGTCTAAAAGCTGCCGAGATAACCAACATCACCCGCAACCGAGAACCATTTGCACGATCATGCCCGCATCACCACCAACAACCGCCGAAAGCAAGCAGCAAAGTGCGAGCTCGAGCCCTGAAGCTGCTGAAGCTGCCCTGTCAAAGACCTGCGCACCGACTTGGGCTTCGACGAAGCTGTCTAGGTCGCAGTGGTTCGGGTGGAAGTCGATTCAGAATCCATTGGCAACGCGACAACGAGGGCTACGACGGAAAAGAGGACAGCCAGACGTTCCTCTTTAGTGCTCGGTCGCTATTCTAAGGCTCGCCTGTCACCACCATTGAACCACGGATGTACTTGCGCAGAGATATTGTACTTGTGCAGAGCTTGTATTTGTACAGATTTACGTGCACTTGTACAGAGCGTGTGCTGGCGCAGAGCATGCGCCTCGAACCTGCACGATTGCGGCTTGCAAGTCGAAGGCTGGATGGATTGCCCGGTTCACTTTGAAGCCTTCAAATCGCAGGTTTCTCTGGGCATCCCACCGTCTCGCCTCGATTCCTTGACCGGTGCGACCTTCCAAACGGACGACCGGCTCCTGCCCGAGTTGGTCTTCAGACCTGCCTGTTGGTATCCCAAGTTCAGCGGGTATTCCTACCTGATCCGACCTGCAGTTTTGGAGAGTCCGGGCATCCGACGGCAAGCGCTCTCCTGGTTTCCAATGCCCCTGCTTTGGAGCCCCAGACGCCAATGACGCGCCGCATAAACCATTCCTTCCTCCATTCCCACATCTTCTACCATTGACGCCGAAACCATCCTTGATGCGACAAGACGATCACATTTGCAGCGGAACATTCGCCTTTGCCGCGGAAGTTGGCCAGTCTCCAAGAGAAGAAACGTGGACGGGACGCGCCGAATTGTTCAGTTACCGACATTGTTCACACCTGCAAACAAACCTCCACCCCCATCTGTCCCGGCAGGCCATCGAGCCATGCACTTCGCAGCGACATCACTCGCCCACCACGATGCCATCCGCACTCCCATACCTTTCTCTTGGCCTTCCGTGGCCGACTCTCTCCATCGCGTCGAACCCGATGCCACCAATGTGACGGCTTCACGGCTCTCACTATCGACGTCCCGACCCGGACCCCGGCCGGCCTGGTGCTCGATACGCAATGCTCCCGGAGAAGACGCATTTCCCTGCCACCATCTGCCAACAGCGAAACCGCAGACCTCAGCCACGAGTCTATCTGAACTCGGATCCAAACCGACCTCGGACCTTGACTTTTCAGACGCTCGGTTGTCATCGTCACGCCGGACTCGACGGGGAGTCAAGCTTGAGGCCGCTCCTCTGCCGACCTACCCTTCCATTCCGACAGCATTCTCAGCCACAGCAGAGATGATGCCGACGACCAGTCGCGCTGCAGTTCAGCACGGCACTCCAGAGCCACCGAAGTATCCACGCGGGAGGGAATGGGGCAATAAAGCGACACCCAAGACGCAAAGCCAGAGGTGGTCTTTCTCTTTGCTTTGGTGGCTAGAATTATGGTCGTACCCGGATCTAGCACCAACGAACCTCTCTGGATTCTCAAGACAGCCATCCGGTCGCCTACAACAGCAGGCATCGGCCACAACCTTCGACTTACATGCCTGCAGATCTCCGGGAGATGCTGCTGCACGCTGCGGATTGGTTCCTTGGGTGCAGTCAGACAGAGCTCTTCGAGCGCTCCGCAGCAACGTCCTCCTCAAGCTGGTTGTCGAGCTCAACGTTGGTGGCCTAACACAAGCAACCCCTAAATACAAGGCAATACGCAGGTCAGCCTAAACGCAGGATTGTCGTCGTCGCCTTCTGCTCCTCGACTGCATCCAAATTGCTACCCCCCAACTCAACCTGGTTGTCATCCCGAAGCAAGACCCTGGGTGCTGTTTCAGAAGAACTTGAGCCACGAGCATCGCATTGCAGCCGTGACCCTCGCTCGGGGCAACCTCCTGCACAAATTATGTTGGGCGCCTAAAGTCTCCCAAGGTATGTCCTCTTTTCCATCTCTCGCACTCCAAATTGCGGTAGTGTGCGAATAGTTCCTAACTAAACACGCTTGAACAAATACAGAAGACCTTTGCCGACGCACTCCAACAGCTACCTTGCCGTATAACTCGTCCGTCCTCCAGCCACTCTCCGTCGCATCTCCGTTGCATCTTCGCCGCATTGTTACTGCCGCGAGATTGAGCGTGCTGTCTTCGACCGAATGACTCCGCCCCCGTCTTCGATCGATGGCTTGACACAATGGATAGCCGAATCATGCTCGTGCCAGCATTACCAACGGGGTCTGCCAGCTGCGCAGCAAGAACCAGAGTCCGACAAGTTGCGTCTCGATCGAGAGCTTACATTACGAAAATTGGACAATGAAGAGTGGGCAACCTGAATCGAGCATGACGGACTGCTCTACTTGGCGAGAAGCGGGTTCTGCTCCAAGCATGGTGGCATTTCTTGGCGTCTTGCGGCCGACTTGTTTGAAGGCACTCTGAGATGCGGCAGGTTTGATTCTGGTGTGCTTCTACCTGTGTGGTACCAGTCACCACGACGGTAGTCCCTGGGAAGTCCGTCGCACGAATGTGACGGTCGGCAGGCATGAGAGGAAGCGCCACTTTTGAAGAATCTCCAAGGGATTGCTTGCAAGCTTCAAGCGGCCTTTGGTTTTTGTAAGTCAGGCCACACCAAGCTTGGAGCGCTAGTGTTAATGACATCTTGGGCCGTTCCTACAAAATCGTTCTGCAATGCCATGCGCTCTACACCAATGTTACGAGCGTCTCTGTCAACAGTTTTGGTCCAGTAGATTTGCGGTGCAAGAGCTCGGGGTATATGTGTAAATGGTTGCGTCTTCTTGGCCACCTTCTTGCCATCTTGTGCAAGTGTTTCCGGTAGGACTGATCGCGCGTCGGCTTGTGCTATTCTGCATACTATCTCCGCCATGTTGGAGCATTCTATGGAGACAGCCATGGAAGACCTTCTAGGGCTTCATAAGGGCACAATAGAATCATAATAGCAAGACATTACCTCAGTTCAACTCAGAATTCGGTGTGTTCCCGGTGCATCGCGCCGTCCTGACCAATGTACATCAGAAGCCGAGTGTGCTACAATTGGAACAAAACTCGTCAAGCCAGTACCAACACAACCTCGTTATTCCCACTATCTGCACTAAACCCATAATGCAGCGGTTCCTGACGGAAGGGGAGCTCACTGCTGTGGTCGAAGAAGGGGTGCGCAGATCAGCGAAATATGATGCTCTCGTTCCACATCGTTCTCGGGTTGTGAGCCAATATACCGCCATCTTTTCCGTGGCGCGATGCAGCCTGGCAAGGTCCTGATTTCTCCCAGACCTTTGAAGAACTATCTGCTGATTGCCAAGATGGAGCGCTTGACCCTGGTTTGCGACGCTGCGCGCGGTTCCTGCAACTTCTTGCAGGCTTGCGATACTTACTTGACCGGTGAGACCGATGCAGCCACACGCGAGCGAAGAGAATGCCCTGAGCGAGGAGGGGCATGGAAATGGTCGTGGACTTTCGCAGTTATCTGTCGAGCCTGGCTCCAAAACGGCTACCTCAGGTCGTCTGCCAGGAGGTCTCTCAGCCAGAACACGCCGGTACTAAACAACCCCTGGATTCCAATACGCAACGACGATTTCGTCTCCCCATCTACAAAGTGCGATACCTGAGGTCCTACGGGCTCTTTATTGCAGGTTTATGCAATCTCCGACCTATCTAGGAACGAAGATGCATAGATACCAGAAACCGATCAAAGAGGAATGAATTTTTCCGCTTGCCATTGATATTGTCTCCCGATTCATGAATTTCAATAGGTGACTTGCCCGGACCTCTATTTTGCCAAAGTCTCCGTAGATCAGCTTTGAACACCAGCCCCTGCGACCCCTTTTTCTGACTTTCACACCTGCCGTGTAGGAGACTTGTGAACATTGACTTCCGAGCCTTTGTTTCGGAAAAACAGCACCGGTTATAGACGCCGGCGTCGCGAATAAAAGCGATCGCGTCCGTTGATTTGTGGATGTTGAGAATTATCTTGTTTGGGATGGCTTCAGCACGGAACCGTTGAGTCGATCGCGAGAATATCGGCTTCTTCATCCGGCTATCCACGCTCGTTAGATACAGCTTCAAGAAGGTAGGCTTCAAGCCTCGGTCAAAAGTCTCGAGGCAAAGGGCATTACATTTCCTCGCAGGGCATCAGACCCGCATGATTGCATATCAAAGCGAGAGTCATCTTTCTCGGGCTATCTTCTCTTCTTGATACCCCTGAGACCACGGGATGGCAAGCTGTTTGGCGCTTATCGAAGGCGGTAGGGGATTGAAGATTGAGATGTTACAGGTGGGTAGCGGGGAGTAGTTTCTACTGATTGAGTAGAAGAGAAACTTGATCAACATTTTGATGATGACGAGGGCATACGCAGCACGATAAGATTACTTCAATGCCTTTCAACTTTTGAACGAGATCTCTGTCGTTCCTCGGGCTTGCGTGTCCACCTGTCCTTCTGAACCAAGGGACCAAGCTAAACTGATGGGGCGACGATCGTGGTCAACTCAATCAATCCGCCGTTCGCAGTAACTCTTCGCTCGCTCTATACTTCCTACTTCGTTCAATCAGATGAATAATCCTCAGCCACTCCCGGTTCACTGTGAGCATCTCAGATTATGGCGTGGGCTGAACACCAACGTAATCTCCAGGTGTAAACTAGCCCCATGATGCCATCGTTTTCCTAGACTCACGTGTCTCAAAATTAGAAGCTGAGTGTTGCTATATGCCTAGAGCCTTGAGGTCACTCAGACTGCAAATTGAAGTTTTCGTCCCTCGTATTCTTCTCCAACGGGGTGGGGCGGTGCATGTGCTTGATCACAACGTATGGAAATGAATTCTTCAACGTCTTCATACACTACGAAGCGCAGAACTGAAAGTTCTTTTGCGCCAATGCGGTAGATGTGTTTTAGCATAGAACAATTTGGTTTTCTTTTACCTTCTGGATTTTCTTTGTCTCACCTGCAGGCACACCTTTTTGACTGCCGTATGACCCTGACGGAGACGGTCACAAGGGCCAGCATAGACTGGAAAACAGTTTGGTTTTGACCAACTTCAGAGGCAGATTTCGCTAGGTGCCATTTTCCATCCAATACACTCAATGTATATCAGCTAATCCTTGCCTCAGCGGGGCTCGGTCGCAGTTAGCCCTGCGAATGGGTCCAGGGAACTGCGCCCAGGGGCGCGGAGCCTTGTGAGCGTGGTCGCTGAAGATTCTCGGTACGGGTTTGACAGATTTTTGTTCTTATTGGGATGCATTGGAGGCGGGAGTACCATCCGCCAACAGAGACAAACACCCTCATTCCCAGCGGGCGGCGCAAGATGAGGACGGAAGATAAATATTGAAGACGCACCTTCTGCATCGGCAGGAATGGCATTTTTGATATCAGCAACAACAGACGTTCGTGTCGTCAATCAGCAAGTCCATCTTGCGAGGAAAGACGGTGAAGCTTGAAACCAACTCAGCCTTGATGTAGTCAAGCATCTCCACCGCACAGGATGGCGGAAATGGAGCTTTCAGAAGGGGGCAGGAGTGCTATTAAACCGTGACAGATATCTATGACTGATTCGGGTTCGATTTGAGCATCAAGTTGAGCAGCCGATCTCCCCATCCTAATCCTTTGCCATGAGCGGTTCATGATCCCTGTTGCGCTGCCCAGAAGTCGCTTTCCATCCACACAAGATTTTGGTTTCTCTTGGAACACCTGTGCCACGATCCAACCGGTCACCACCCGCTCGTTTTCAGACCAAACCGTGCCTGTTTTCCAGTCTGCCCCGTCCTTCTCCATCGGCATGTTAGACTGAGTTGCAGTCTTCCTCCCCTTTCGGATGAATGCTTCCTCGCCGCATCATTCTATCCATCCTATTCTTCCAATCAAACACCATATACCCTCGTTTTCCTCATCCAATAACCTTCATTCAACGCTCCTGCAGCAGTTCTCTGGGGCTTTTCAATCCGGTGGTAAGCTTCTCTGCCCCCTTAATGTCTTTTACTCTCACGGCATCCTCTTACCCTTTCGCATCCCATGCCCTTGTGAGTCTGCCCAGTTACGGTGTATTCATCGCCAAATATCTCTTCTGATCTGATTCTGCTCGTCGCACGCCACAATGGAGCTTTCAAAGCTGGCTCAACACCTGCGCCATCTCAGAGCGAGTTGGAACAGCTCTTTCAGGCTGCAATCTTACCCAGTCGCCCGTCGCTACATGCACACATCATGATAACGGACTTTTACCAGGGGCATGATGAGGAAAGCCCTGCCCCGCTGTCTCATGCTCCTAAGTATTCCACTATAATGTCTATCTCTTGAGTTGAGCCATGCAGACATTGGTATCTGGCGATAATTCTGCATGTTGTCGCCGCTGGTCCTCGACGCGGTGTCTCTTTTCCCATCTTCGTTCATCGGTTTTGATGTTTGCCATTGACATCACCCTTCTGAATCATCTGCCGCCTCTAATCAGAATCAAAACACTCATCAGTCTCTGAGTACTTGAATGTAATTTCCTTCCTTCAAAATGGAACGATTTGGCCTTTCTGTCCACGGCCTCATATCTGGAAGCTTTGGCAGGCTTTAGAGGCCTCTGAGTTGGGAGGGTACCTGTTGGCATGCTCAGGGAACATAACATGTGTTCTTCAGGCTATGAATGAGTCAATCTGAGGAAATTTCCCAAGTGAAGGAGAAAAGCTGCTGAGCAAATCGATACAAGGTGATAGGGATGAGTCGTCTGCAGGAATGAGTAATCAGGTCATGGAACAGCAGAAGAAATTAGCCATCAAGCCTTCCCATTCTTCATCTATGGCCATGATAAAGGTCTAATTCGGAACAGTGGTTAAGAATTCTGGACTTGCAGCCAATCTCGGTATCATGGCGGAGCATGATGAACTATTTGACATGACATCAAGCAGAAAATGTCCCTTGGATTCGATGGTTTGCGGGATGGGTAGCTGGGTTGCGTAATTTCGAACGTAGATCCCCTGGTCTCAGCGTCTGTGATGGTGAGAGCAGCGGTTTTGACGATTTGGAATACAATGGATGGAATGTTGTAAACGTTTCCAGCTTGTTCTCGAGGGAGGGGTGAGATATGGTGACCATGGACTGATTTTGTGGTCCAATCCGTTCTTGTTCAACTTGAGCGGAACTTGCCTGCTGCTTAATATGGAGCTGAAGAACGATTATGAGACAGACTGTGAGATAATAGAAAGGTATGAATTTTGCAGCTATTCGAATTTCGAATGAGGGATGGCATCCTGAAGTTCTTCCCCAAGCTCGTCAAAGGCATGAAGGTCTCTGTGGCCACGCCGGGAAACTTCACCACTCCCGCATAAGAGGGTGCTGCCACCAGAAGAGGAAAGATAACATAACCAAACACATTAAACGGTTGTTTGGACATCAACCTGCTCGATGATATCCGCCGTGAGGCCTGGAAAGTATATGTTAGACTTCGAATGCTGGAATTGGTCAATTTCCAACGTTACCTCCAGTTCAGGCTCGTCAGAAGACATCCCTATCATTGTTGAGATGATGGAATTGCTATATTTGAAAACTAGCTATGTCGATAAATTAATAACATTGAGGAGCCCTAAAGGACTTTAGAATTAGCCTAGAGCACTTATCATAGCTTAAGCTGTAGCGTAAAGCATTTATAGATAGAAACCTTTAACAATATAATAGAGTATAGCAAAGGAAGAACGGTTATAACTGCTGTTGCTGGTATATAAAAGGTTTCAAGAGGTGGCAATAAGAATAATACATCTAGTCTATTAATTATAAGAGATATGCTTAATCAGAGTGATCATCATTTTCTATTTCTTTTTGTTACTTCTTAGCGCCACTAACTAACCAAGTCAAATCAAACAAATTAATTAATCAGCTAATTAAACTAAGGCTATTCAATAAAGCAAATAATTAAGTTATTATCACCTTAGATTTAGACAATTTAATCAAATCAGCGCCAGCCCAGATTATATATAATCTAGCCTCCAGACCAATCAGAGGCTATAGATTAACTAAAGGCCCCACCTTAGCCTAGGTCACCCAGCCTTACCTAGCCCTAAGCGCAGCCCTATCCAGCCCTATTAGCTAGGCTAAAAAGCCCAGCTCCTGCTGTTCTTAAACCTACAGCCTAGAAAAATAGGTTAATACAGAAAAAAAAAGCGCACTTACAGCACACTTTTACTACTACGCTATAAAACCTCTTATCGATTAATTCTATTAAATTAATTTCAAATAAACTAAACAGCTAAATTAATTATAATTTTTAGACTAAACAGTTAAATCAAACCCCTCAATTTGATTTGATTAATCAGTTAGTAGCGCTATTACTTCTAACCTAATATCTACTAACTATAGCTTTATCATCTCTTCTTAGTCCTACCTATTAGTCTCATTATAAACTTCATCTTATTTTACTCCTCACAGAAGGAAGCTTAAGATCAGAAATGTCGTGCAACACTATAACTAAGTTTGTACACATCCTTGCAAGCGCAACCTCACAAATAGACGTCGCAATATACAACCTCATCTACACAGTCAGGGTTGAAGCTATAGCTACGCCTCCAATAGACTATTTGTCAACACATCCATACATATTATTAGTCACTTTATATATTAAGTTTAAGGTTGGAGATATATACATCTAAACGCTCTAGTTCAGCAACAGCATAGCAATTATTACAACCTATAAACAAAGATAACAGCTGAACAACCCACTCAGGCGTCAGGCAGCTAGAACAGGACATTTATACTGCAGGATCACAGGAACAACAGGAACTCACTTAGAAACAAAAGAACTATAGTATAAGTCACATAATAATAAAATAAGACTGAGCAAGCAGTATAGATCACTAAGCGCTCAGTTGAAATTACTAAGCGCTTATTAATAATTACTAAGTGCTTATTAGTATTTAACTAGCAATTAGCAATAAGATAAGAAAACTGTTTAGAGATTTATATATAGTATAATTTAAGCTTAGCTTATAGTTAGACTTCTATAGCTTTTTAGCAATTAACTTTATATTAATCCTTATAGATACTTTCAGTTTACTTTTACTGCAAATTACTTATTAAATCTAAAACTAAATACTTTAGCTTCTAAAAACTAATCTACTATAGCTTATAACTTATAACTTAGCTATAACTATAATTACTGTTCTTAGGATTAATCTCTAACTTCTATTAGTAAACCTTACTATTAAATAGCTAACTATAACACTTTAATTACTTCTATTTAATAAGTTAACTATTAATGCTTATTAATAGTATAGATATAATATCTTCTTACTATTTTACTAAATTACCTACTTTAAAATCTTTATCTTCTTCTAGTAAGCAGTCTATATAAAGCTTAGCTGAAGAGCTTAAAGAAGCCTTAATAACTATAGACTTAAATAAAGAAGTCACCTTTAAGAAAGAAACCTATAATAAACTTCAAAACAGAGTTAAAAAGGGAGATAATAATATTATAAAAATATAATCTATATATAACAGTATAGCTGCTAAACTATAGAACCTCAAACTTATAATATAATAACTTAGTAATAACTTCTAGCATATTATAAACCTTAAAACTAAAGTCCTCTACTTCAGAGAACAGCCTATTAATATAGATATTTAACAGCTCTAAAAAGAAATTTAAACCTTCTAAAGCACTACTAACATTATTACAACCTCTATCTATAAAGAATAATAGAAGCTTAAGCTTAGCACTTTAGTTACTTATAACAGCACTTCTAGAAGCTTTAAAGGATTTCTAATCTAAGTTAAGAACTACTAAAACTTCTATTATAAGGATTTTACTAGCAAAACTGAGAAAGTAATATATATAGCTACTTACCTCAGAAGATAAGCTTTTAAGTAGTTTAAACCTATTTAAAAAGAATATCTTAGCAAAAAAACCCTTAAGAAATGCTCTATAGAGACTTATAACATTTATGCTAACTTTAACAGCTTTAAAGAAGCCTTTAAATCCCTCTTCTAAAACCTTAATAAGAAATAATAAGCTGAATAAAACCTCACTCACTTCTACTAAACTAAGTCTACTAAGAACTATATAGCTATATTTAGACAGCTTAGCATCTAATTAAATCTTACTAAAGAAATTAAAATCTTTATATTCTATTAAGAACTTAAAAATAATATTAAAGATAAAATTATTAAAGTTAATTAACCTGCTAACTTTTTCTAATATGCTGAACTTATAATTAAAATTAATAATTAACTTTTTAAATAAAGAAAGAAATAAAGCAATAAGTAATAAATGCCTAACTTAGAATGTAAGTACTAATAATAACCCTAATATAAGTTTAACAACTTATAAAATAATAATAAACTTTATAACTACTAGAACAATATTTAATAAAGCACTACCTATAGATAATATAGTAAACTTATAGATCTCAGCATAACTACTAAAAACTAAAATAAAAAGGCTTAAAACCTAAAGTGCTATAACTATAACTAATATAAATATATTTCTAGAAACTGCAATAAGCTAAAGAAGCTAAGCTGGAAACTAGCACTAAAAAGCATAAAGCAGGTTAATATAACTATAAAAACACCTTATATATCTATATTATAAACTAAATGCTATAATAATAAATATTAAATTCACTTTAATAATAAAGAAATATCAGAATATTACTTTAGAAATAGCAACTCTAAACGATTAAGTTATAATATAACCCTACTAATAGTAAAAACTAAAATAATTACTATAGCCTACTAAAGTAACAACAAGCTTACTAAGAAAACTACTGAATAACTAGATGAAATGCTTTAAGTTTAATAACTTAAACTTATTAGTATACCTACTCTATAAACTACTAATATATAAGAACAGCTATTCTATAAAGACTTAAATTATACTATGCAAAAATAAAAACCTAAAGATATAGTTAAAAAAGAATCTGAAGAAGAACTTAACTACTAATATAACCTCTTAACAGAATAACAACTTTTCAACCTTATTAGCAGCTAAACCTTTAGTAAAGAAAAAAAATCTCTTTATAACTTAGATAAACCTTATAATATTGCTTAATAATATGCTTAAGCAGAGATTACTTATAAGCTTACCTTTAATATAAATAATATTAGCTCTAAAGAGAAACTTAAAAAAGATAATATATTTAAATAAATTATATATAAATAGATTAATTAATATAATAATAAATAATTTATTAAACTCTATAATATACTAAATATAAAGCTAAGAACGCACTACACCTTTAAACTTAAGATTGAAGATCACTCCTACCTTAAGATCACTAATTCTAACTACTAATACCTCTTTTAAGCATAATACTTCTTTAACTACTATAAAGTTTATATAAGAGATAAATATAACTACTATTTCTAACCTAAAAAGTATAATAACACTTCTATATAAAATGTCTATATAATATATACTCTTATAAGATAAAAACTTAAAAAGTTTAATAATAATATCACTATATTTACTTCTAGTTGATAATACCTTATAAAGTATACTTATAACTAATATATAAAATAAGATGAATACTAATAAGATATATATCTAATTTACTACTAAAACAAAGCCTAAGTATAGAGGATTTTTAAGAATAAACCTAGCACTTCTTATGCAAAAGTTAAAAAAAATAGCTTTATAAAAGCATAATAGAAAGAAAAGCAGATTACCTACTTTAGAACATTAGAGCAGTTAAAAAACTAAACTTACTTACTAAATAAAAGCTATAATAAGCAGCTATAATAAGGTCTATCTACACTATAATATAGAACTTATAAATATATTTATAACTTAAAGTTATAATTAATAACAAAAAAGTAATTATACTTATAAACAGCAGATCAGAAGTTAATATTATTACACCTTAAGTAGTAAACTAATTATAAATATTATAAAAGGCAAAAGAATATATATATAATCTTAATAATGCTAAGAGAAAATAAGTTTACTATAAAAGAGGAACTATTAAAAATAAAACTGCACCTCTCAAAATAAGTTACTTAAATTAAAAAAAACACTTCTAACTTAACTTTATAGAAATAAGATTATATAAAATTATATTAGAAATATTATAATTAGAATAAAACAACTTATAGATAGATTAAAGAATAAGCTAACTTTATTAGAACTATAATAATTCAGTTCTTAAGCAGTATTACTAAAACTAAGCTTTAAATAAATCCTTATAAAACAGAGCAGCAAAATAATATATCTACTACTTAAAGGCAAAAGAAGCTATATTATAACTACTAATAAATATAGATCTCAAAAGGAAGGATGATTTACTTCTGTCTATCCTAGAAGAATATAAAGTTTATAAGAAACTCTTTACAGCTAAACTAAAGACTAAACTGCTTAAATATATAAATTTTAACTATAAAATCCCTATTAAGGAGGGGAAGAAGCTTAAATTTAATAAAATTTACAAACTTAACCTAATAGAAATAGAAGCCTTTAATAAATACTTTAATAAAAATCTCAAAAAAGGCTATATCAGAGAATTAATATCACTAATAGGAAGCTTAATACTATTTATACTAAAAAAGAACAGCAAACTATAGTTATATATTAACTACTAAATACTTAACAAAATAATAATTAAAAATTAATATCTACTACTTCTAATTAACAAACTATAATAACTTCTCTATAGAGCTAAGTAGTTTATAGCATTAGATCTTAAAAGTACTTATAACCTCATTAGAATAAAGGAAAGTGAAAAATAGAAAACTGCTTTTCAAACTTATAAAAGACATTTTAAATACCTTATTATGCCCTTCAATCTCACTAACGCTCTAGCTACTTTCTAAAACATAATCAACTAAGTTCTCTAAAAGTTTATAGATATCTTCATAATTATCTATCTTAATAATATCCTCATCTTCTTTATAATAATAAAATAATATAAAAAATATATATACTTTATATTATAAGCCTTCTAAGACGCTAAATTATTAGTAAAACTAAAGAAAAGCATATCTTACACCTAAAAAGTTAAATACCTCAAATTCACTATTACTTCTAAATATATTAATATATCAGAAAAGAAAGTTAAAGCAATTAAAGAATAACTAATACTAACTAACCTTAAAGAAGTATAAAGCTTCCTCAGACTTATTAACTTCTACTAAAAGTTTATTAAATACTATAGTAAGATTAACACACTCTTTATAGACTTCAGCTGCAAAAACTAACTATTTAAATAGAAAAAAGCTTAGAATATAGCTTTCTAAAAAATTAAAAACTAAATATCTAGCAAACTAATTTTAATAATTTTAAACCTATAAAACTAGTTCAAACTTAAAATAGACGCCTCAGACTTTATTTTTAGAATATAACTATCTTAAAAAGACTTAGAAGAATACCTACACTTTTACACCTTTTTCTCTTATAAACTCTATAGACTAAAGCTTAACTATTAGATCTATAATAAAAAACTTATAGTAATTATTAAAGCTTTTAAAAAATAAAGATTTAAACTCTTAGGAACTATTTATAAAATACTTATATATATAGACTATAAAAACTTAGCATACTTCACTATATTAAAAGTGCTTAATAAATAATAAATCAAATAGTTAGAATTTCTCTTAAAATTTAACTTCTGAATTATCTATTAAAAAGGATTAGAAAACAGCAAGGCTAACATCTTTAGCTAACAATTAGATTATAATATCTTAATACCTAAAGAAACCTAAGTGATTTTTAAACAAAATAATAATAAAGACCTAATATTAGCAATTAAACTCTTAATAATAGCTAGACAATCTATAGCTAGTCTGACTAGCAGACTAAATGCTAAAGCAATTATAAAGTTTTATGCTTAACCTATATATAGTTACTAAGAAATTATAAAAACCTAGAAATAGTTATAATAATAATATAGAGAAAAAGTTATAAGAGAATATATTATAAATATAATTAAAAACTATAAGGTATATATAAAAAGCAAACCTATAAGATATTAGCTTTATAGAATATTATAACCTTTACTTATGCTTAAAACTGCTTAGCACTTTATATCACTTAACTTTATTATTAAACTACTAAAGTCTAAAAAACCCCTTATAGAAGTCTATTTTAACAGTATTTTTATTATTATAGACAAACTTATAAAGTATATCTACTTTATTCTATATAAAGAAGTAAGTAATACTAAAAAATTCACTTATATATTTCTTAAGTATATTATTGCTAATTATAAAATGCTAAAAGAAATTATATCAGATAGAGATAAAATCTTCACTTCTAAGTTTTAGAAGTTAATTATATTATAACTTAGCATTAAGTAAGCAATATCTACTGCCTTTCACTTACAAACTAATAGATAAATAAAATAAATTAATTAAATCTTCAAAACTTACTTCTATATCTATATTAATTATAACTAAAATAATTAAGTAGTACTACTACTAATAGCCTAATTTGCCTATAATAGTGCAATTAGAGAAAGCACTAAGAAATCTCCTTTCTACCTTAACTATAGATTTAAACTAACAGCTTATAGAGAACCTTATAATAGCTTTACAGCACTAAAAGCTGTTACTATAATCAGATAAATTAAAGATATCTAAAATAATATATATAAAAAACTTAAATTTATATAATAATAAATAATGAAATTTGCTAATAAATAAAGGATTGAGGGACTAACTTTAAAAGAGGGAGATAGCGCCTACTTTATATAGCAAAATATTAAAACTAAACGACTAAGTAATAAACTTAACTATAAGAAATTTAAACCTTTTAGAATCTTTTAATAAGTATCACTAGTTAATTACAAACTTAACCTCTTAAAAACTATAAAGTGCTATTTAGTATTCTATATTTCACTACTTAAACTAGCACTATAAAAGTTATATATAAACAACCTTATTATTATAGAAAATAATAAACTAAAGTATAAAGTTGAATAGATTATTAACTACTTTAAAAAACTAAAAGGATACTAATACCTTATTAAATAGAAAAAGTATAGCTATAAAGATAATATATAGAAACTAGCTAAAAATATCACTAATATAAAGAATAAACTTATAATATACTAATAATAACACTAAAAGCAAAAAATAATACTAATAGCATTAGCAACACTACTTCTAATAAACACTAAAGGTTATTAATATATCTAATACCTATATTAACATATTAGACTACTAATAGAAGTAGATAAACTGCAATAAAAAAAACTATTTATTTGCTTAAAAATACTAGAAAATAACTAAAACTTCCCTAATAAAAAGTTTAAAATACTTAGATTCTAATCACTAAAGATAGTATTTAGATCTACTGCACTAAAAACACTTATTAACTGCACTTTAAGAACTAAAAAAAACTTAATAAGAGAAGACTCTGCTACTTCTTTCTCTTCAGCTACTACTAAAGTCTCTTTATAACTTTTCTTAAACACTATTTGTTTAGCTTTGCAAATATAATCTAACTTAATAAGCATTTTATTTACTTCAGCTTACACTTTTTGCAGCACTTCTATTCTGTGAGCAATTAGGATTATAGCGCCGGGCGCCGGCGCCGAGCCCTCGCCGGGCCCCGCCGGGCCTCCGCCGAGGTTTAACCGATTAGTCAGCTGCACCCTCAAAAGGGGGCGCGTAGCGCCAAAGTGGCCAGAAGGGCCAACTTGGCTAGTTATCACCAATTGACCCCTACGTTACTGCCCTCATTGCCTTCCCTGGCTTGGCCTATAGCCCCAATCCCTCACATATTCTCTTTTAAAATAATTTCCTAATCTCTTCTTCTTTATTATCTAAATGCTAAAACTTAACTATTAAATGCTTTACTATATATAAGTTAGCATAAATAAAATAAATAAACTTAAACTTATATAAATATTAGTAAATTGCATTATTAGAAGCATTATATAAACAATAAATGCTGCCTATACTAATGTATTCTCTACAGACTAAAAAACTAAATAGCATTTTATAGTGTAACCTTTTAGACTAATAGTAATAATAAAGCATAACTTTAAAACTGTTTTCTGTAATATTAAGAGAATAATAATAATAATAAAGAGTAGAAATTATAAGATTTTTAGGAATATAACTTAATATAGTATTAATATTATAAATAAATTAGAAAGCATAATTAATAACTTTTTAACTTAAGACTAATAACTTACTTATATTAAGTCTTAAAAATAAGACCTTTAGAGAGGAAACCTAATATTATAATCTATAAATAAAAATAACAGCTGAACAACTTATTTAAGCATTAGGCAGCTAGAACAAAATATTTATACTATAGAATTATAGGAATAATAAGAACTTACTTAGAAATAGAAGAACTATAGTATAAGTTATATAATAATAAAATAAGATTAAGCAGGCAGTATAGATCACTAAACGCTTAGTTGAAGTTACTAAGTGCTTACTAATAATTATTAAGTGCTTACTAATATCTAACTAGCAATCAGCAATAAAATAAAGAAACTGTTCAGAGACTTATATATAGTATAACTTAAGCCTAGCTTATAGTTAGACTCCTATAGCTCTTCAGCAATTAACTTTATATTAATCCTCACAGATACTTTCAGCTTACCTTTACTGCAAATTACTTATTAAGTCTAAAACTGATCACCTTAGCCTCTGAGAACCAATCTACTATAGCCTACAACCTATAACCCAGCTATAACTGTAATTACTGTTCCTAGCGTCAATCTCCAACTTCTGTTAGCAGACCCTACTGTCAGATAGCTGACCGTAACAGCAATCTTCTCTGCGTGCTCTGAGGTCTCCATAACTTTGTCGCTGATCCTGCTTTTCCCCATAGAAGTACTCTTAGAGAAAGTTTCATTTTAGCCCTGTGACGGCTCCGTGGAGCAGCACTTGTTCACGGGCGTGTTCATCAGCGCCCTCTGTCTCCTAATGCCTGTCAAGGCCTTGATTTCAGCCATAGCGTCTCTGTAAGTTCTTGACCCAGTTCTCGAGCTTGCTTTTCTAAATCACCATGCTGATGGAAGTTTTCTTGATATTGTACACAGGTCAATCAAAGTCGTGTTGTCGCTCTCGTTTGCACGCCTGGGCATGCCCTCATTCCAGTCTTCAGTCAGGACCAACATCCTGTTCATCTTCTCAAAGTCGTCCAAGGTCTAGCACGATAATAAGGGGAAATGTGTACCAAGGTTTCCGTGCTGGAAGAGAAGAAGATGAGCTCAATTACGAAATTGGGGATACGGTGGACCGCTCATTCGTCCACTGCACCAAGATGTGGTGCAACATCATGTCCAAGGTCGGCGACTTTGAGGCATGCACTATTAAAGTACGAGTCGTTAAGGTTTGTTGACCGCGCAATTATGGGTGGACATCTCACAGAACGCTTCAGCCAAGTGCAAGTTGAGGAAGATTATCTTCATCTGCTGCAATATGAAACTGAGGGCGGACAGGGAGATTGAGTGGAACACGGACTGCCTCCTGATATGGTGAGACCTTCAGTGTTGTTTATCAGGACCAACGTCAGCCCTGTGTTCAAGAGCAGCAGGTCCCACATCTGGAACTTGCTTGCTAAATACTCTGCCACCACGCTGCAACACTTCGCCACGCAGATCGAGAAGGTTAATTGCTACCATAGCAGCAAGAAGACCAGTAATACTGATATGATACTTGTAGCGCACTTCGGCTCCTGGGGTTAACCATCCATGTACTCATCCTAAGAATGATTGATAGGTTGCCAGCCGCAAAGAAGAACTCAGAGTTCACCCACTTCATCGAAAAGATGGCTAAGAGGCATGAGGCTGGAGCTAAGTACATGACTGCGGCTTCTTGGTCTATACCGAGGTCGCACCGTACATCGCATGGAACACAGCGTCTACGTCGTGTTGATGTTCTGCCCGACGTTGATTTTCACATCATCCATCAAGTTACCTTCTGCTCTTATTCCATTCCTTGCAGCACTGAACACCCCATACTGCCACCAAAGCCCTCCGACATCACTGCCTGCACACCCGCCCTTGCGAGGTATGCCATACAGAAGTCCTGCAGCTTGTGGTCGGCCTTCATCGCGATAGCTGAGAAGTGTCCGAACTCGCTGACAGACTCATCATCGTCTATGTGTACCAGCCCGAGCATCTCCAAGGCGATGTACTGGTGCGAGTTCATGTATATCGCATTATTTTTGGTCCTTCTCAGAAACTTGGTTATCCGCGAGGCTATGGGGTTGTTTTTGAGCTTGAGCATCGTCTTATTCGTCAACTTCACTGTGTTCTGGATGTCCAGCCCGCACTCGACGCCTTCATCCTTGACGGCCTGCGACATGATGTTCTTGACGTCTGAGGCCTTCATGCTCGGCGTGGTGAAGCCGCCCAAGTCGGAGTGGGCCGTCTGCTCGGACGAGCTCACGGTTACCTTTCCCGCCGCTGTCTTGACCGAATTTGGCCATCGAGACAGTCCTGTCCTTGTGTCTGTCAGTGTACAATCTCTCCTGCGCCTTGATGTTGATTACGCCGTAGATGGCCTGCCTCAGCAACGTGCCGGTCTCCCTCCTGACTAAGGGTGAGGTCCTTTTTTACATCAACATCATGATCGCCTTCAACTACGGCAGGAGACCCTCCAGGTGGCTGCAAAAGATCTCTGCCCTCTAAGCACATTACACACGTTGACAAAAGCCTCAGCATCTCCCGAAGCTTGACGTGATACACGCTCAACTTCTCATTCTTACTCACATGCAACCTCGTCGACAAAAGTCTGTTCCTATCCAGCGGGCGCACATCTCCATGGCCCAGCTGAGCAACTAGACTGAGTGTGTGACCTCCGAGCTTATCCCCGGCGAGTACGCCAGCGCAGATATAAAATTTGTGCTTGAATTATAAAAAGCATCACATCAACCTCCACTGGCCGTTTCGATGCTGACCTAGCTCACCAATCTGGAAAAGACGCTTCGGTCCGACTGAGCCACCCCGCATGCTTGGTGTCAAGCGGGCGGCAATGGCGTGCGCCTAGCTGTTGCGGGGTGAAGTCGACCGAGACTTCTCACCATACCGCTGCTTGGGCCGCTCGCAACGCTGCCATCTCCTGAGAAGCAGGATCGAACCGCGAGCTTCAAGGGCTTCGGATTGCCGGTTTTGCGGTCAAGATTCATGTAGGCGAACGGCCTTTGGGGGTTACAAGTCCGCGAACGTCTACAACATCGTCACCGACTTCGCCGTCTTTATCAACCATATAAGTCCCCGCTAGGCAAGATGGTCCTTAAAGAAGTCCCCGTAGCGGAAGTACACTTAGCTGCATGCTTTCGCATTGAAGAAAAGCTGTTTCAACGACTCGGAAGGCTTGCACATGCCCAATGTTATATTGACTCTTCGTTGATTCGCTAGCTGGACTGAGGAGGTAATAGAAAGCGTTTGCAAAATGCCCCATGGCGGTTTTCTCTGCTGCGTGGCGCACACGCCGGACTGTCCCCATCCTAAGTGCGCTTGAGTATAGGCGATGACTGTAAATGAAGTGAGAGAGTGAGTGGGAGAGTGAAGTGAGTGAGTGAGATAAGAAAGTGAAACGAGAGAGTAGAGAGTGGAGTGAGAGACCGTTCTTGTTTATTGAACCATTTTCTGCGGAACGGCAGGCTTAAGATCCCTTCCACTAAATGCGTTACAGTATTCACTTGAACTTTTGTTTCTTTTTGCTGAGAACTAAGGCCTTAAGCTAGGAATCTGAGCATTGCCACAGGCCTTGGAGGCTACCTCCATCACATTTTCGATCAGGCCCTTGACGACGCCGGCGTTGGGTTTTCACAGGTTAGCGCTGAGCAACCTTGAGAAGCTTAAGGGTGCCTTTCTTCTCGTATTGGCTCATGCGTAGATGATATTGATTAGGCAGGACGCTGCAATTGTGATGCTCACTCTTAGGATGCTATCTCATAAGGTTTCCTCGAGAAGCCTCCTCCATAATCTTTTCAACTTTATCATCTCCTAGATTCACCTATCCCTCGCGAGGTTGCTTACTGTTGCGCACTTAGATGCGTTTATCTACGCCCCCACCCTAGGAAGATGTTCTTAATCTTCTGCAGTGCCTTCAAGCCTATTATGTCGATCTACTTGATATGCTAGCTCCTTTTTGAGAAGATTTTGTGTTGCACAGTTACATTCTGGTGCACCTGATTTGAGACGCCAGCTTTCAGTTTTGCCTGCTCCCAGAAGATGTCCCCGTTACTGTTCAACATATCAGCGGCATCGTACTCTCCCGGATTGATGAGGATGAACTTGGACTACTTCTGCAGGCTCGCCGCGGGATCGAAGACCTCCGGGCTTTCCAACGAGTCGTCGGAAAGCTTGAGGCTGCCCGCGGTGGTTTGTTGCGGGCTGTTGTAGTTGAGTGTATGCTTGCGAAACGTGTTTTGTAGCCTGATGCTGAACTTGGCCTTGTCTCCCTCTGTGACGATATTATTGCTGTTCACCTAGCTGCTGGAGGCAATGGAAATGGCCACGATTGTTTGCGCGATGAATCGACTGGTTTAAAGCATCCACATCATCTCGGACAGCTTCCGAGTATGCCTGATGTCTGTCTAGCTGAACCTGTACTTGTGCAAGCCTGGGGTCGAGGCACGTGATGCATCCAGCCAGTAGTAGCGAGACGCTGATGAGAAGTTGTGGATATTTTCGCTTCAGGGTTTCGAGGATCTGGCGGTAGTAGAGCCTGGGGAGCGTAATGCACGAGATGTCGTGTCTGATCCTAATTGCTGGGTGGGCATCAACTCCTCTCCATCGAATATATCAGTAGAATCAAATTTGGCAAAAGAAATGACTGTGGCATTCAACACGTCTTAATCACAGCATCAATTCACTAGCTCAAAATCGAAATTTTACCCCAGCCGTGGAACGTAGTGACTAAAAAGGTCCGCCGTACGCAGTGGTCTCGGGAGGCCTGTCTAAGATGTGCATCGGGGCATTCTCCACGATGATCCCATGGCAGCTTCATATGTTTAAGATTTAGTTGTTCTTCTTGGCTTTTATCACGATGTCGTTGTCAATTCTGGCCTTCCCGGTCATCAGATTGCTTTTGGACTTCCCCGTCCTGATGGGGAGCTTGTTGGTCGAGTTAACGTTCAACAAGGCCTTCCGCTTACGCGCCCGTAGGGAGGACAATGATATATCAGCCGTTCTTGTTCGTCATCATCCCAACCTGGAGATTTTTCATTGCCGCGATGTTGATCGTCTTCATCTGTCCCTTGGTTCCCTGGGACTTCACGACGCTCGACCCGATATCGGTTCGGGCCCTCAATCTCCTTAATTGCAGTCCCGCTCCTCGTGTGCGCGCCCAAGGCGAAGTTAGAGGTCTTCTTCACAGTGCCGTAAACCAAGGCTCTGGCCACGGCGTTCCTCCTGTTGGACTCCATTTTCTTCTTCACCCTTTTGTGGATCGCCGACCCGACCGCTATGTTCGAGGACATCTTCTCCTCCTCTAAGGTGAATGCCACCTTGGACAAGATATTGACGGCCGTCTCCTCAGCCTTCGCGAACATGATCATCTCCACTGGTTCCCCTTTCTATTAAGTACCAACTTGAGTATTCGTGGCGTGCGCGTTATCTTGAATGGCCTGAACGATGCGGTGTATCCTGCACCCCTCTCAGTAATTATTTTGAAGTTGGGAGATGTGGCCATGAACGCCAAGACGATTGTCTTGACGTTCAGCCTACAGCTCACAGCTATCGCCCATGTTGCAGCCCGAACAAATTGACGGAAGCTTTGAACACCAGTTTGCTTCAAAGGCCTGCACAATCCCAACCTCGAGTAGATTTGCAACCACAACGCTAAGGTCGTTCAGTAGATGTAGTAGGTGATCCCTGTTGTCACTATGAGTGATTCCTTGCACAGCTTCTCAACCACCTCCTGCTCAAAGGACGCCACTTTTCTCTAAGCCTCGCCTCATGAACCCCTCCTTTAAGTACTGACGTCCTTCTCGATCACGATCCCCGACTTCGATATCTTTTAGGACTGCTACGCTTCATCTACATTGCTGGACATCGAGGGGCGTTCAACAACTTCCCATGCTTCACTTTGTGTAGAGGCTCGTGACCATCGCAGTGACCTACCACACAAATACGTTATCCTAGGTCTAGTATGATACGTGACTATACATGAGAGAAACGGGCTAGTTCACGATTAGGGACAGTCTGCCAGGCAAGAGCGTGAAGAGGTATATAGAGGCAGTCTGGGTCATCATCTCGGCCTCAGTCAGGGACCCATCCTTGTCCTGGGTGTCGATAACCTAGATAGACATAGTCGACACAAGCTTCACGAAGGCGATGTTGACAAATATGATTGTGTTTGAAGCCAACTCTGTAATGCAAATCCCGTCGGATACCCTACTGAACATCAAAATGGACAACCCCTCAAGCAAGAGCGGGATGGCGTCAAACTAAAGGAACAAGCTCTGTTCTGATGAGTACAGCGTCGATATACGGGTTAAAGACGGCGTCGAGCATGGAGTCTGGATGGTGTGAGCTGTGAGGCCGCCTGAAGCTCACGATTGTGGGCCCGGACATTGAGATAACTACCAGCGCGAGGATGATCGATTTCCCGCTGCCGCGCAACGAGATGATCAGCATTTTCATCTTCACAGGGGCGTGCCATGGCGGCTTATGGAAGGAAATATGCTATTGCGTCTGTATTGACAGGAAGTATGAGAGCATTGATGTCGAGGACGGGAGGCGGCTGAAGATTATTAAGCCGGGGTTTTCCTCCAACGCCTGCCGCCTTTCGCGAGAGATAGTCGAGAGGATTGGCCTGGACGTCGTCTCACTCCACACCAGCTTCGGTTTCAACCTCAAGAGGGCGAATATCTATCTCTCTGTTAAAAAAGAGTTAAGGTTGCGGATAGAGGCAACGCTAGAGATGCTTTACAAGCCCTTAAACGCCGAGATGTACGACTTCTAAAAGTAAACAAATTACACATAGACCTCAATTTCACTCTATGTGCGGCGTGAGAGCTGGACTTGCCTGACAAGCTAGATACACACCAATGGTCGAGATGGTAGGTTTCGATAACAACTACAATGTCACAGGCATTCTCAAGCATAACTTGAAAAACTAGGATATCCACACACTCATCATGAGGAACATGATGACCAGTGAGAGGCTGTTCGCTCTGGCGGGGATTCTAAAGAGCATGTTACGGGAAGCAATCTTGGGAAACTCCGGGAACACTGGGCACATAATGTTCCGCTATATCGACAGTGTGTGTCCTCAAAGACGTGGGACTTGTTATGCGAAATGATGCATGTCCAAAGGTCAGAGATGCCGGACGAGGACAATTTTGACGATCTCATTGGCCATGAGGATTAGGTCGTGATGAGAGACAAGACCGGGTACATATATATCATCAAAGGCAGCTCGCATTGTTGGGCTCAGTGTTGAACGCCCATAACAAAGGCAGAAGAAGGGTGAGAGCGGTGGGGAACGCGGGCAGAATCGTAGACTACAAGCTGGTCACTGCCAGCAAGCAGGGGGGCATCAGCTCCAAGATCTGTGCCAAGATCGGCATCTACTGCGCCAGGTATTTTGTGAGGAACATTCATATGGCCAAGGTCACGACCAAGTGAGGTTACTCCATCATCCACGGTGAAATTCACTCGGTCTTCATTCATGTTCGGCGCACGTCTGACGAGTGCATGGCAAAGGCGGCTGTAATCAAGAACGAGTTTGAGAATCTCGGCGCAGACATCAAAAGCAATTACAAGTCCGCTGCCATCTCGAACAAAAGGAAATACGAGGGCTTCAACTGGGCGAAACATTGAACATAAAAGACCTCGCCATAGTCAAGAAGGACTCTGTCAAGATCGCAAAGTACGCCCTGAGCAGGGTCATGAGAATCTTGCGAGGGATTCGAATGCCTTGGACAAATCCAACAAGCTACCGAAGTTGATGAGCGCTGTCATTCCAACATGAAGAAAAGCCTAGTTAATAAGACGCAGATAGAATTCAAGACCTTGAACACGATCCTGCCCCTTGTGGGCATGCTGCATGACTGGGGAGACGTATGTGAACTTTCTACAGGATCCTCGCTTGTCGTTGAGCTCTTCTCCCAATCTTAAGTTCCTCCTCGCGCTTGGGTCTTCCGAGACGTTGTATCTTATGGATGGAGGCGTGGTCAAAATATATGCTGGAGTTCCAGAGACCGGCAGTTGTAACTCATCTCGCGGCAAGATACGCCTGACAATGGCGATGTCCACGATCACGGGTGACGGCATCATGGGGAAGAATATGCCAGGCGCAGGGAAACTCATGTTCTGCAACGACTACAAATGCAAGTATGAGACGTGTGGACCGGTCTTCGTCCTGCTGGAGAAGTTCAAGACGATGAAGACCAGCTTGAAGTTCCCCAGCGCGCTCATAAGAGGGAACGACATGTTCCGGGCTGTGATTCCGTTCTCGCCTACGATCATGCGCATTCACAGGGCCTCGATGATGTACCATGGCATCCCGCTCCTGTCCGTGTATACTAAGATCGCGACACTGGAAGCAGCACCGTTCCACAGCGAGGAAAACTACTTCAACGTCTAGAAAATGTTGGATGAGCCCATAGAGACCGTGTCGTGCTCATACGACATCCAGTCTGACGGATGTGATCCCCCTGGTGTATGTGACCAAGGAGTTTGACCGCACAGACGCCCAGACGGAGATAGAGGACAAACGGGCTCCTGAACTCCTCCTACGCGCCTCAGTCTAAGGCCGCCGGGAAGATCAGGGTCTTCTCCGCAAGCATCTCAATCAGCGTCATGGCGTCAAGGACGATCCGGTCACGCAGGACATCCTCTCGTCAATTGAGCACGCCACAGCCAGGGTTGGAAAGGAACAAGTGAACAAGAAGTGTGTAAGGGGCGTATCTTCGCGCTGAAAGAGGAGGACGTCATGGTTCGGAAGTAGTCCCAGTACCTGTAAATGTCTCCCTCAGAATTTTGCCGAAGTCCAGAAGGCGTAACCAATCATAAATGAAAATTCCGAAGAAGGGAAAAGGAATACATACCCGTACAAATACAATGAGCCCGTACATGTACAAGTAAAGCTGAACAAGTACAATGGGCAGCCCGTACATGGTCAACTGAACCTGCGCAAGTGCAACGAACAGCCCGTGCTTGAAGTCCTAACATGTTACACTACATATTGATCAATTTCCCGTTCGTTTTCCAGGTCGTGTGTGAAGATGTCTCCCGGCGAAACCCAGCCTTGTCCTTGCCCGCATGGGCAGAGGGTCTGCCCACCAGGGTAACCTTGTCAGCAGATCTGACCTCACTTATCTACGCGCTCCTAGGTCAAAGGTCGCAAACACTGGGCCGTCCTTCCGCAGTAGAGCATGGGTCATCAGTCAAGCTTCATGAATTCCATTGCAATTTCTCTTACGTGACAAGTTCTGTGGCATGAGTGTGAAGCCTGTGTTTGTATAATACACGCCTAGAATCAGTTGACCCTGTTATTTTACACATTTCTTCACCTTTCTGGTCGTATTGATAACGCCGAGGAATATTTCTATCGGTATGTTAAAGTGCATAGAATATCATTGCACTGGAGGTAAGACGTCCAAGATCAGTCCGCTTCTGAGAACCGGCGTACACGGGTTTTCGAGACGTGGAATTCATTCATAGACTGTAAGTGGAAATAGGATCACCGACGACGGCTCGGCAGGTGACACAGTTCATTCGCGCCTGTGGAGAGAGGCCATCGTGGCAGCGTTTGCATATGATGTGTCCTTTCGGGGAAGAGAGTCTGGTGAATCCGCGGTCATGAAAGCTGCCTCACCGCACGAATTAACGACCATTTCCGTTCCGGGGCTTGCTATCATGCAAATCACACAAGAGTCCGCGAAGAAAATCCTCAACATATGCTGGCTCATGTCGCAGCAACGACCAGATTTATCGATGCAGTCCTCACAAGCTTTCTGGAAACGGGACGTCAGCGTACTAGATATGATAATACATCGTAGAACTAACATGTTTGCAGTTAGCAAAAAGATAATGCCACTCAGGGCCATCGCATTTACAACAACGAGACTTGAGGAGGGTTATGTGGGACTTCAGCCAGAGGATCCACTGAATCTGCAGATCCTTTCCTTGCACGAGGGAATCGTGGATTTTCCCAGTCGTTGCCAGGACGTCTCTTTCGAGATTAGAGGCCTTACGTACCGCCTTGTCGTGGGCGTGGCGGTAACCTTCAATTTGCTCTTGGAGCTTGGTGGCAGGGGCGTCGGGGGCGGGACCGGAGCCGGAGCAGGAACTGGAGCCCTCGACATCGGGCGGTTCACCTTCTCGAGGGCGCTTCTTCTGACGAATGTCGCTCATAACATTGACGATAGGTAAGACTGGATTAGTCGCGAGATGTCCTCCAAAGCCGACGGCGAAATGATGGGCATGCGGGTATGACTCGTTGGTTCTTGTGGGCAGTCTGTGCATAACCGACCTCCTCCGCCGGTAGCATGCTACAGCAACTTATGAACTCTGAATTTGCTCATGACCTGCTACCACCTCGGCAGAATATGAAGAGGAAGTATACACATGCATATCTGTCTTTCTAATCAGAGATTTCTACCCTTTTCTTCTAACCTTTTTATACTTGCGTATCGCAGGTTACCTGCGTGTACACCTTATTGCATGCCGTATGACTCTAACGGAGATACCTACTAGACGTAACTACATGATATGTTCAGTGAAGGTTCTAGCTGCTAGAGACACACACTGAAAACTTCAGACCAACCTTGAAAACTGCGCGCGAAAGCTAGATACCAGCGACATATACAGAAGGTTCCTTTAGCTGTTTCACGCAGCAAGGTAGCACCCAGCGCCAGCTACAACATGCTGAGACAACGTATCGACCGAATGGCTGCTATCAGGGTGAGGGATGTGAGTCTCATAATACGATTGGGTCCACCGGGGTTGCGATCCCAAAAGCTCCTAACATGTCCAGCCCCATTCACATGTTTACCGTCTGTCTTTAGTTGCACACCTAACTGTTGGACCCGGGCTATAAGCTTCACTCTTTTGCCTGTCCGGCCTCACTTGCATGTATATGATCACATTTCGACTGACGTGCTGCCGGCAGATAACCTGTCTTTACTGCAACCAACATCCATGTCCTTCACCAGATCCTCCCAAGCAAAGACGTAGGGCAATCATTACGAGGACCCAGAGACTGGATGCTGAACTTGTGTAGGTAGCAATGGACAGAAAAACACTCATGCAAGATTATCTTTTGAGCTGAGAGAATTCCTGGGTTTTATATGCTTAGTGTATGGAACAGCTGTGACGATAATTGACGGCAACCTAGTTGGTTTGGGATTCGGATGGAAACGGCGGAAATTTGTCCACAAAGGAACAAACGCGACGGCTTTTCTTAGCTGGTTGGTCTCTTATCCTGAATAATGTCTCGCAGACTTGCGTTCTTGATTGAGAAGGTCTGATGTACGGATGAGAGCAGCGGTCCTTTTCTATGCCCAGAGCCCTGCGGAAGCGTCCTTCGGGCACTGCAGCTGCAAATACAGGAGTAATCGAACTAACAGATCTGTTCCGAACCTGGCAAAGCTTAACTTAGATGGCACTATCTACCCATTGATTCCAGGCGGCTACAAGGGGGAAAAGTTCCACATGAGATCACCATCGTCGGCACAGGGTGCAAGCGCGCGCTCAACAAGCGCACGCTCAAACCGTACTTCCTGAGCGAGGTAATTCAGACTCAGGCTTCAGACATCTCTTATTGGTTCGCCAGTTTCTCAGACAGTTTGGAAAATAAGATAAGGCCCCCGTCTCTGTCAATAAGCTCAGTTAGTTCGTCAGAGCATCTGTTAGACTGCGCTCTTTCAAGGTTTATGGGCATGTCCTGTTGGTTTCCGGCGGACAAACGGCAGCGCACGACAGAGACGAGCTTGACAAGAATACCGTCCACAAACACCCGCGACACTAATACCAATGACAGATGTGCGCGGATGAATTTCTTCGAATCTTGCCTTAACCTTATTGCAGACTCTGCAGCTCGCAAACACCTGCAGTCGTACCATTAATCCTGCACTACATTGTTGCTTTGAACGGAACTATTGCAAGTTGTCTGGATGTAATGTTCACCAAGTTAACGTCCCGTTGCTCACTTGAATTGCTGGATCATGGGCTGTCTACATTCAGAGAATGGCGCAATTTCTGTTCGTTCTCATCCGGCAAGTTGAGTTGCACTTGCTCGGGGGTATTGACGAGCAAGCCTAACATACGCAGAGCTCGGCCAATCGACAAACTTGCCAATTCGAACAAATAAGGCATGGATTACTGCAACATGGCGAGGCTGTCTTCGACTCGGTCTACACCCCAAGTTTCAAGGTTCTCGCCGTCTCCGTCAAGAGGCCCACGCATCAGCTATGCTGATGCTCATGCCCTTACCGCCAGAACTTATAACGGTCGAGACAGGGACAGACATAGCGCCAACATTCAACCGACATTCCTTTCCCTGCTATGTTCAGCAGCGCCTGGCCTGCAACCATCAGCAATCACACCCAACTCTCCCTCAAAAACACATACCCAAAGACATCTGAGCCGCTCGCTCGTTGTATTATTATTTCTGTGACTCTCTCCCTTACGCGCAAACAACCCTACTCACTCACAACCTCATTCAGGCAGACTCACCTCCAAACCGAAGAGTAGTCAGACAAGGAGAACTGAGTCCGCTCCTCTCATACTATTGTTTTCCAGAGGTGTTAATTCAACCCAGGGCATGCATATGCTGAAACAATATTGCTTCATCTGGAAGTCTTTTTCGGGGATATTTCAGAGTAGTTACTGTTGTGAGCAGAAGGCTCACGATGGATGATTTGCACTAGCGTGGTGTTCAAAGGTGTAGATACTACTTTCTCAAATCCTTTGAAGGCTGAATAACTCCATACTTCGAACACAGTCCTTAGCGGCACCACAAAACGTCAGAACAAGCCTTGGCCGGAACAATCTGAGCTTCGTTTAAGTCGTGCTGGTAACCCTCAGGAGTCCTAAATACTCTCTTTTATTGGTCAAAGTTCAGGTAGAGTGGCTGTGCTGAGTCCAGCATCGACCTTGTCGCTGTTAGGCTCTTTTCTGCCAGCAACAGAATGAGCCGTTGTGATGAGGCGAACGCATTATCGTTTTCTTGTCTATTTTTGCTTTTTGCTGAGGAATGGGTAGAGCTTAGCATAGCCAGAACTTCTAGACGGCATTCCTGGCTGTGAACCGTTCAGAAGCCACAGAGCTAGATGTCTTGTCCTTCCTTCCATCGCTTGAGCAACAGGCAGTGGCGGAAATTATGACATCGCGTAGTCCCTTTGATACAGGAGGAATGGATCTATGTATGCCTTTGATATGGCTGTGCTTTTTCTGGGCCACTGATCACCTCTAGGATATCTATGCCGGTCTCATCTTCATGTGGTTCTGGAAACTTTGCGTCTTTGAGATTGACTATGTGCAAAAAGGCTTCCGCTGCTGAGTAGGACAACTAATCAATGGGGAATACTTACTAGACGGGCGAATAGGATCAGCTGTTCAAAGGGCGACGCGAATCTAATTTGTCTTGGTAGACGCCAAGTAAATCACAAGGGAGATAACTTGTGGAGGGCAGGACTTTGAGGAGTTGGAATTGAAAGTTTCATGATCAATTCTAAGGATATATGATGAGAATTCATATTCTGGGTTGCGGAGCATTCAGCCAAAGCATTGATTGGTGGTTTGCTGCCGAGTGGTCTAAATGAACAGCAGCTGCGGACGCTCTTCAGTCTCTGGGCGATGGACAACAGGTTTAATGACTGACGAAGCTGGTTGGGGGAAGCATGAGGTAAGATAGGCAAGACAGACATGCACTTACAGGGCATCAATGCAAGGATGCTGCATTTGCGTACCTCGAAGAATTCCCCAGATATCCGGTCGGGATCGATGCATTGGTTTGGATGTCTCAAGCTCCCACTTTTTAGTTTCAGAGTGTGCCATACTGGCAATGATGCTGTGACCTTATTAGGACGCGATTACATAAACTAATGCTCCCATCGTCTTCTCATTGCCAACGAAAGGTCCTTGTTCTAACTTTATGAGCTTGCTGCCCCCGCCAAAGGAGACCGATCCCTCAAAGCGAGCACACCACAGAAATGGGGCGAAGAGATGGACGGATGAACGTCCGCCTCGTATTCTACAACCCCGTTGCTAGCGGAGGGGCCTCTGGTATCTTCATGACCATTACTCTTGTTCCCTCCCTGCGGAATTTCAGGTTCTCTTCGCCCCTTTTGCAACACATTGCTGAGCACCATCAGCTTGGCTATCACAACCTCTATTACCTCAAAGACGGTCCATAAAACGAGAGAATGCGGAACTGCGAGAATGCAGGAACACGCACCCCCGCATTCGCTTTGTAGCGAGCGTCATTGAATATGTAGATATTTAAGGTTAGGAATGGCCAAATATGTGACGTGGCCACGGGCCTGAGGTTTGCCGGAGGACTCTGTGTGCGTACACCCTGTTGGTCTAACTCAGCCCTGCGCATACAGGTCCTCATCACTATCGTGTCCGCCATCGCCTTGTTTGTTCATGGGTGTTTGTGCCAACAGAATGCGCAGAGCTGTCTCCTATTGGGGCTTCTGTCCCTTACCTTCGCCGCCGCTCGTACGCCGGGAGACGCATATTGTCATGGAATGACACCCTGTGGGCCATGGCGTGGCGTGGACGGGGATCAACTTAGAAAGGTTATACGGCATGTTTCTTAGAGCGTTTCCTGTCAGCAATGAGGGAGCATAGGACAAGGATGCAGGTTTTGCCTTGCCATTGGCAATCAGCCTCCATTTTTCAAGGCTGGATACTTGGAAGTCTAGAGGTGAAGAGAATGTCTCGTCTTGTGGTTTCCACAAGGACTAGCGTCCTTGGGAAGAAAGCAGACGACACATGGTTCGGGTTTTGCTCATATTATTTCAAGGTATGGAATGCGGAAGCGATCGTGAGTCAGCCAAGCTTGCGTTGCGTTTTGGTGGCCATAGGCAATATGAGCGAGGCGGGGGTGGAAGACTTTGCTAGCGATGCCATCTCTGTATCCGAGTCGGCCGTTTGTATGATCTGCTCTGGGTCCGAATGAGCGGGGCGGTCTGCGGTGCTTTTGGTCATTTTGCTGGCACAGCAGTGTACTGTGTGGGTGATGTTGGGGTCTTCAGATGGCGTGAAGTAGAATTAAGACGGGCCAGAAGCTGGAAATCCAACTATTACGGATGGAGGGGAAGAATAAAGTGGTTAACAGAAAGCTGCCTCTTCTTTCGTCTATCGGTGTCAAGTTAAACGGCGCTATCGCGAGGTGTGCAGCATCATGCAGATATCTCTTGCTGCCATCTTACATTACTTACTATTATTGATATCTGCCACGCCGCCTTATCCAAAAGCCTGTGAAACCCAAAATACAACAAAAATTGCAGCCAGGAGCAGATCGATTACACATAAAAAAGACGTAGCATTTTGACTCCGGTAGAAAATCCTGGTTGGCGACGAATAATGTCTGACTTGACGTGGATCGTCGCCCATGCACCTTTGCATTGACAGCCCTGGTCTTTGTAAGATGAGGAGCGGCCCATAGGAAAAGGTGAAGTCCAAACCATGCAATCACCATGTTTCATGGCTCAGAGCTCACATTCTGCTAACTTGTGAGCTCTGCGCCACCAAAAAATGTGAGCTTCAAGCCACAAAAGAACGTGAGCTTCGGACAATAAGATGTGAACTTTGAATTATTGTGAGCTCTAGGCCGTGGGGAAACATGAGCTTCGAGCCACAAGGTTCGGGCCACAAGCTTGGGGTCACAAGAAATTGTGAGCTTCGAGCCACAAAATTTGAGCCTTGAGTCATCGAAAATCATGAGCCCTGAGCCGCACTAGAATTGAGAGATCATTTTGAAGAAGAAAGCCGAGACGCAATTTTCATTAATCGCAGAACCTCTTAGAGTAGCTCGGCCGTGCATTTCCAGCTGCCCGTACCACTGATTGGCTTCCGTGGAAGCCTCAGGGGCAAGCACTCAACTCCAGCCAAGTCTCCAACATCCCATACCGGCCCTCCGAATCGGCCGATAGCGAAGGTCCACACCATCATGCGACCCCTTGTCCCTACCAATGGCTTCTTCTCATAAGTTCCGCAAAGAACGACGCCAATGTAATCCCACATCCGGCGCGCACTGATGCTGGACGTTTATTCTTACCAGAGATTCCGCCAGACGCCCCTACCAAGCTGTGAGACTTCAAACTTTAACGCCCAAACCCTCAAAACGATAAGCTTCATGGTTCATCTAATGCGCCATCTCTTCTGGTGCACATTTGCACAATTCCGCTCATGCCATCGCTGTGAATATCGGTCTACTAAGGGCAATAGAGGTGCGCATAGGCTTCCTAATGTAATTTTGTCGGCTACTTTCTGCGATAATGAAAGCGTGTTGTTGTTGACAAGTGCCGTGGCAAGCTCTTCGGATTGCCCGCTGAAGATGCCCGTGCAGGCCACATGTTAGACTCTTGCTTCTCCTTTTACCCGAGTGCCGAGTGTGCAGAAGATGCAGACAGTGGTGGGAATGCTTCTCGTCAGGCGTCTGGAGTTGTCTGCTGTCCAGAAGAAACTCTGCTAGCAGGCTGGGACCACTTTAGTACCATGGAGCGAGCAATAATGCAGGTAGCTCCCCTGTCCGTCTGGAGGTCTCGGTAATCAGCTGGGAGAGTCACAAATGGCATTTGCGGCCTGTCTGGATGCTTCTTCGGTGTTAATTACAGGAACGGGGATCGAGAAGAATTATTGCCTTTTGCCTTCCTATTGTTTTCCTATTTGAGGCTTAATTGCTGCGAGCGCAGTCGGGTGCGTTTCCCATGTCAGTGGTTGCCACAGACACGCGGCCGACGTGATATGTCAGGAACCGGCCAAGTTGTGCCGCAAACCCAGGTCGCCACACAAGAACCAGCGATTGCCAATGTGTCCTCGGCGCCAATTGTGTGGCAATCGCCTAGTAACCCTGCGATGGCCTGTCAGCGTGGCCCACCCGTCATCCTCCTCGAATTTCTTCCTCTTTCCAGCGCAATCTATGGGCCTTTTCTCTTGTAGAGGGCTTCTGAGGTAGCGGTTTGGGATGGATAGGCGTCGAAGAAGCCTGGATCTTGCGGCGCGTGGCCGGCGCGTTGTGGGCGTCTTCTCGAAGGGTAGGTAAGCGTCGAGATGTCTCTTGCGGCATGGGTGGTTCGTGCCGTGCAGGCATCTTCTCGCAGGTATGTGCCGAAGTCATCGATCAACTACCAGGTAAGGCTGACCACGCTACAGTCACGTAGAGCTTCTCAGAGGCTGCAGCTGCTGGAGCTCGTACGTCTGGTAGGCGATTTACCGCTTGGATGCTTGGATGCTTGGATGCTTGGATGCTTGGATGCTTGGATGCTTGGATGCTTGGATGCTTGGATGCTTGGATGCTTGGATGCTTGGATGCTTGGATGCTTGGATGCTTGATTGATCTCTGGCGTAGGCCTGTTAATGTACGGTTGACGAGCCGAACCTCGGCCAGCGGTTAAAAAGCCTGCTATGCTGGGCAGTCGTCGAACCGGTCGCCAAGCCGCAATCGGGCGTTCAACAACGACGTGAACCTTTGACCGAAAGTCCAAGGCTGAAAGTGGCGACAAATGATGTCAGAAGACAAGTTACGGCCGTCGTTAAAGAGACAAGAGTAGACTCCTTGCCGTGAATCCTTGCTGACGCGAAATGGACCCAGTTCTTGCCACAGCGGCCAAGTCAGGGGAGATCGGTTCCTGCAACGCCTCTCGAGCAGTCTGGAAGAAGGGTTGAAGGCGTCAGCAGCACGAGGAAGGTCGGAACATCTTCGTTCCGGGCACAAGATGGGCTATTCGGCGGGAGGGGAGATTGGCTCGCGCAACGCCTCTCAAGTTGAAGGGTCGAACGCTTCGTCAGCGTCAGGGACGTCGAAGTCGAATATACAAAGCGCCTGCCGCTTGTATGGACGTCGCCTACGTAGCACCTCTGCCGTCTTTAAGGAATGCGTGAAATGGCCTGAACGGGTCTTGCGGCATCGGTGCCGGCGTTGCGGAGGCGTCTTCTCCGAAGTTGAGCTACGCATCGAGTTGCTTCTTGTGGCCCACAGAGCTGGCGCCGCGCGGACGACTTCTGCGAGGTAAGCGTCGAAATGCCTAGTTTTCGAAGGAGGTAGGCGTGAGATTTGCACGCCTCTGGCGGGCGTTCTTCAACTTGGTTGCTTGTTTGATCTCGAACGTGGGGTTGCTGACGTATCAACGGTGTAGGGCATTCAGAAGGTGTGGTACCTTAGACGGGACACTGAACGAGACTGAACGGTGAGGCTGACGGTGAGAATGGACCGTGGAATGGACGGTGCACTGGACGGTGCAATGAACGGTACGAAGTCTCGTCCGCCCCACATGAGTCTCGTCCTCTCGTCCACGGTGCAACGAGGTGTCTCGTCCACTAACGAGAAATCTCGTTCACTAACGGAAAATCTCGTCCATCCACGTGATGTCTCGTCCACTAACGAGAAATCTCGTCCACTAAGGTAACGCGAGTCTGGTGCACCCACGCGCTCTTGAACGGGAAATGAAAGCACAGACCCACACCAAGGCACGCCGAATTGGCGACGAGCTGTCGAGACGAAAGTGGACGGAGGAATTTTCACGAGCAGATGGGCCGAAAAAGACGGATATTTTCAAGGTAGCGGCCGGCAACCCAGCCAAAGGCACAGGAACAAGTGCTGGACTATGGCGGCTTCCTGTCGGCGAGGATGCATTAAATACCTTTCACGTCTGTCAGAATCACGTCACGGCCTGCAAGTCTCGGAATCGAAATGACTAGAGCGATTGCAATGTGGATGTACTGAGGAATTGCGGGCGGTGAAGAAGGTTGAGGTTGTCGGCGTGCTTGTTGCTGTCCTGCTGGTGAGGGCTGTCTCGGGGGTTACGTGCTTGAGTGGGCTGGAAGGACGAGATCCAGGTGTGGGTAGCTGGAATTGAGCCACCCACAGCACTGTGAAGCTACCCGCACCCGGATCCCACACCGCTGATTGGCTCACACTCGTCCACAAGGAGACCATGTACCTCGGGGCGCGACCATCACGCAAACCGCAAATATTCATCCTGCGCGAACGCAGCAGGCGCCACCAAGTTTTCCGAACCCCATGTTGCCCGCTACCAACTCTGTTCTCTGGCCTCTTCGAAATCTGTGGTCTGGAGGAAAATGTGAGGCTGTGGAAATCTTGCGCTTATCGTGGTTGGGGGCTGAAAAGGGTGTGGTACCCGATGGCTGGGCTTGACTTGAGTACCTGTGCAGATACGTGGGTAAGGTGACTTGGCTTGAAGTTTTGCAGGAGCTCAAGGTTGCGCCAACAGGGTCCATGCCTCCTGTGTGCCGTGGAAGTGGGAAATCGGATGGCCGCAAACCAGCACCACCCTGTCGACTGGACCACCCGCCGAAGTCACCTCCTGCCCGTCTTTTCATCACCTGCTGAAAAATCAGCAGCTGCTAAAGTCCTGCCGACTTTATGTCCTGCCGATTGAACCACCTCCTGCCGATTTTTCCGCAGCTGCTGAAGTCCTGCCGGTTTTTCCGCGGCTGCTGAAGTCCTGCCGACTTTTCCCCCTGCCCATCTTTTCACCTCCTGCCGATTTCAACATCTGCTGATTTTTCTCGGCAGGTAGTCAAGGATCGCCATCCACGTCGCTTGTGCCATTACATCCGCCCTTGACGCGTTAGGCCAGCTGCCCGAGCTTCATCCCAACTTCACCATCTGCAACCGTAGTGCCACAGGCACCATCCCCTTCATCCGCTTGAAGTCGGTGGAAATGACGGGTTCGATCGCCCGTTTGACTACCCTCCCTTCCCCTCCTCGTTCCCATCCCTTCCCAGCATGTCTTTGTGCGATGCGATCTAAAAGCACTGCGCCAATCATTTGCGCCCATAAGAAGTCGAAGCAGACGGGCGCGTCAACCTATTGTTTCAGTGCCAAGAAATGAATGCATTGTGACCCAATGGCCAACCTTGATGAATCAGAGTGTGCACCTCTCAGGTGCCGGCTCACAGTATAGGCCAATCAGTGGTGTGGGATCCCGGTCTGAAAGGTGCTGTGGCCCACCCGGCGGCGGACGATTTTCAAAAACACCGGGGATGGATTCAAAGAACCGTCCCCCAAAAAAGTCATCTCCTCTGGGTGTTTGCGCTCTTGCACACAAAACTGGCGCAACCACCCCACCAGCCTCCTGGTAGCTAGCCCCCAATAATACCAACGAGTACGCACGCAATATGACGATGCATCCTTCGAAATGGGCCACGGACTATTCAGCCAGCTTCATGCTAAAAATGATGTGCAGGTAACGCGGTACTGTTGCCCAAGCTCAAACTCGGTACGCGCGTGCAAGGACAGGAATGGCATGCGAGATATTCTGACGCGGTCGGACGCGAAAAGAAACTAGGGCGGCCTTGACGGGGCGGGCCGGACCGGATGCCTTGACGCGCAAGTGGCAGAGCCCACAGGTGCCACGGTGCGTACGTCTGTGTTTCAGCCAGGACATGGGGGCGGCGTGTTCGATGCACACAGAATGATATTAACGACACGTCCACGATGCAAGCCTACGGGAGAGCGTCGCATCGTCAAAAATGGGGGGGGGGGGGGGGGGGGGGTCGCACAAAAACGCTTCAAGCTTCACTCCAAGCAGCTGCAGGTTTATTTCTCTGTGCTTGGGACGGTGCTGGATGTGTGCAGCCCGTCCCAAATGTGTGGAGAGCCAATCAAAGGTGTGGAATCCCGGTGGGGGCAGCCGAACTTCAGCTACCCACTGCCCTGTAGGTACCCGGGGGTCAAAGCGTGTGGCAGGCTAACGCTAGACCCCCTACTCACGTAGGGGGCGAAAAAACAGGGTTTCCACGCTAAAAAGGGGGTTTCCACCCACATCACTAAAAGTGGCATTTTTCTATATTAACCCACTAAATTAATAACTTTTCGCAATGCAATTTTCAGCTTCAACTATATTATATAATAATAAAAATTATATTATTATATTGCTCTTAAGTAGAGCTATCTAGCTATATATATAATATTTATATATATTATATAAGTGTAAATAAACTGCAGAAGATTACTATATTATTACTTTCTATATTATTAATAATATATTTATACTTCTTTAACATCTGCATTAATAGAGGCATTAATAGAAGGTTACTCTCTATAATACCTTAAGTATAGAAGTTATCAAAACCCTCTTTTATAGTGTGATAGATTGCCTAATGCTTTAGCTGTAGCGCTAGCATTAATATAGTATTAGGCATAGCAGCTGGCGCTAGCAATAGCAGTAACTTAAGCTTGCTAGCGTTAATACTGTTGTTAATATCTTCAAACTAGCTGACTGATTTAATGCTTATTATAATATTATTGCTATCTTTATTAATAAGGTTGTTAATATTATTATTAACCTCTAAGTTGAAGTTATTATTATTATTTATATTACTAAATAACTTTTTGATATTAAAGTGACTGAGAAGCTTTACTATATATTTAATATAATCTTAAGCTTCTTTTAATAGTAGCATAAAGTTAAGATTAATCTGCTACTTCAGCTTAAGTAGCTTAAACTATTATAAGTCTTTTAGGTTGAATGCTATATAGTTATAAATCTTATTAGTATAAGTAAGCTATTGCTTAAAATTTAGTCTTTTTATATATTTATTAATTTGTTAATATTTTATAGTATTATACTTTATATATACTTACTTCTCTTGCTGCTAAGCCTCTTTTTTTATAGCAATATATTACTGCTTAAGCTCTTTCTGTAAGGCTTCTATTACTTACTTCTTATAATGCTCTTTAATTTCTGCAAAAGTTATATTTATTATAAATAAGTAGGCTGGTTTGATGCTTTGCTAGGTCTATTTTTTATGCTGCTATATCTCTATATACTTATTCTAGTTAATAATATGCTTCTAGCCTCTCTTATAGTATAAATTACTTTTGCTAATTGCAGTTTTAATCACTTTATAACCTTTCTAAATAAAAGAGCTCTATTCAGCAGCATGCTGTTGCTTAATAGCGTCTGCTTATAGCATAGCCTTCTTAAATCTATTATTATCTAGTAAGTAACTTAAAAAGTGGCTAGATATATTAACTTAAGCTAACTATATATATTTAACTAATTAAAAAAATATTATGTTATTTCTAATTAGCTAAATGCTTAACTTTTCAAACCTTACTATAATATTTAAGTAGGTAAATGCAGTATCTATTATCTATTAAAGCTTACTAATAAAGTCTCTATAAGTAAAAGTGAGATTGCTACTTTATATAAACTCTTATAGCACTATCTAATAAGCCTTCTTAAATAGCTAGAAGACTTCTATATCTATAAGTTGAAATAAATATATAGCGTAAAGAGGGAAAAATCTAATAATAATATTAAAGTTAATACAGTATTCTATAAGGTTTATACTGATATAACTAGAGAAGCTATTAAGAAGGAGTAAATAATGCAGCACTATGCTAGATTCAGCTTAGAGAGTTTAATATAACTCAGCCTAAATACTCAGCATTATTTTATGCATCTTAGGCTTATTAGAGCAGCCTCTATATATATTAACGCTAAATTACAACTCTATTATATACCTAAGTTGCTAGAATTTTGCTAACTGCTTAAATAAATATATATTAAAGTACTTAATATAATTTATTATAATCTCTTAGTTAGAAAAAGCAGTAAGAAACTATATAAAGCAGATATCTTTCTCAATATTATAATCAGCCTAAGCAGTAATTAGCTATATCTTAAAGATAAAATATACTAAGATAATATCTCTAATAGCATTACTAGTGCTAATAAGAGTATATAACTCTCTATTAGTTAGATTAATAACTTTTTACAGTTTGCTCTGCTTTTATTATCTTTAGAGTAAAATAATATATATATAGCTGCTGAAGTAGCTGATATAGCAGCTAGATTTATTAGCATTCTATATCTTAAAAAGCTTAAGTTTATAGTTTTAAACTATAGCTTTATACTAATTAAAAAAGTATTAAATTAATACTAAGTTAAACTTAATATCTTTCTAGTAAATCTTAATAGGTTTAATTCTCAATCCCTTCTAAAACTCTAAGTGATCAGCCTTCTAAAACCTTATAAAATGCTTTAAAACTAAGCTTATACCTCAGCCAGCCTAAAAAGCATTAGCTGTCTCTTTAATAATAAGAGGGGTTGCTAAGAAGCTAGCAGTATTAAGTTATATTATAAATGCTGCTAAGGCTAAGTCTTCAGCCTCTATTAACACCTTCAGCTGGCTACCTTTTTAAGGCAGCATAGAGAAGTTATAGCTAACCTCAAAAGCTTTTAGATGCTTTCTTACTGTTATATAAGATATCTTATAGTTAGCAGCAATAGTTTGTATTAACAGTATAGCAGCTAGAAGCTTCTCTAGGCGCTCTAGCTGGAGGGCCTGTTGATATAAGGCATATAACGCCTGCACAGCTTGTTTAACAGGCGTTAAGTTAGCATCACTCTAGTGAGGCATCTCAGCAGTAAGGCTTAAAAGCAGTAATCAAAAAAAAGGTAGTTTTAGGTTATAGCATAGTCTCAAAAAAGTCATATTTTGGTGGCAAAAGGTCAAAAACGCGACTTTTATGCGACTGGGTGGAAACCCCCTTTTTTGCGTGGAAACCCTGTTTTTTCGCCCCCTACGTGAGTAGGGGGTGTTTTGCGCTTGACGTGGCTGACTAACGCCCCCAGGTAGCTGACTTTCAGCTACCCACTGCCCTGTAGGTAGCCGAACTTTAGCTACCCACTGCCCTGTAGGTAGCTGACTTTCAGCTACCAACGCCACGCAGCGCTGAACAGCACCTTGAGAGCACCACCTCAGTCACTCCCACTCCTTACCTAAGGTAGATCAGATCAAGACGCAGCCTCACCATGACCCAAGCCTGATCACCAACACATCTTTTCTTGGAGTACTTTGCCCACCACCAATCTTGAGCATTGGTCCATTTGCAACGGGTGACATCTCAGCTCCAATCCCGCGGACATCGAGGGCGCATTCGAGACGGAGGGCCGGTGTTCCCATCACCCCCCATCTTCAGCAAGAGAAACCACAACTGCACAGGCGACAGATTGGCAGTCGCTTGGAGTCAGATCTACCTTGTCTAACTTGACGACTGCGCCAATCTGAATGATCTCGTCATGATTTCTCACATTTGCTGCTGGGCCGGGTGCGTTCCTGCCTCTCACCCTGTACCTTCCCATGAGCGGTTCTTCCTTTCTGCCTTAGTCATTTCTCTCAGACGCGGTCTTTCCTGTTCCTTTGCAAGGCAAGTCCATTCTTTGTCACCTGCCTTTCGCCCCTTGACAGTCTCGCACCAACGCAACACCCATGATGGATCGCTTTTGGAACCATCCCCAGATGTCCATCCATCCAAAGGGTCTTCAACAGCTCAGTCTCCAAGACCACACAGGAGCGCTGAAACGCAGGTCGGGCCCTCTACCGTCCTTGTTTTCATCTGTTCTCCAGATGATCTGAGGTCATCCGGCGCATGCGACCCCTGCCATTATCACTGTCCCCCCACCCCCCACCCCCCGGCACATTATTTGCTCTTGCGCTGACATGGCTTCTGCTGACAGGTGCATCTCGACGACCCGAATCAATACCCTCGACAACCCCTCCTCCCACACGTGACACGTCGACGAGCGAACCGATTTGTCCATGCCGAAAGAGACAAAGCTGCGAATCCTCCAAACACATCACCTCGAACACCCGAATCAACACCGTTAAAGTTTCCTTCCTCCTCACGCATGGAGCCAAGTCGAGACTCGACCGCCGAAATTGTCAACATGCCAAAAGCTTGGAACCATCCCATCGACCACCTTATGTCCTCAACAACCCAATTCAATGCTTCCAATACTTTCCCCACCTCAACACACACCAGGTCAAGGAGTAATATCTCCTTGTCTTTCGACCAGCAAATCGATTCAATGCCAGTGGCGCCCCGAAGTAATGCCCGCGACGTCTTTTCCTCCTGCCTCCATCCGCAACGGGCCAAAAGACGGCATCTCTCCGTTGAGAGAACCAATCGACTAATCGGACCAATACCCCCGACACCCCAAATAAACACCATCTGCATCTCCACGTCGGCCCTCTTCGCACTCACCGGCTTGCGAACCTGCCCTCTGTCGAGAACTCACATGCTGCACCAAAAGTCCGCCCGACACAGCGATGGGTCGAAAACGATGTCTCCCTGGCTCCCATTCCCATCACTGGCTGGAACCTTCTGCTTGCTTTCCTTTTCCTTCGCCACTGTAGTGTGCGACGCTGGTGAGGGCTCCCACCCCCGCCATTGAACCCAGCGTTGTTGACAAGAGGCTGGAAGAGGTCGCGGTTTTCCAGGACGCCGCTTCCTCCAACGGCGATGCCAAGGTCCCTGCCCTCGAGCCTGGCAAACCCCCCGAGACCAAGGTCGGGGAGCCTGCCGTCGACCCTGAGGCCACCGCGAAGAAGATTGCCGAGGAGGATATTGAGGAGCCTGAGAAGCCAGGCCGACCACTCGACTACCACTCAGGCGCCTGCTGCATTTTGCGATTCAACCCACAAATAAAGGATTGGCTGGCTTAGGTCCCTCCTTACCCGACCTAAGGCAGGAAGGTGCACCATCCCGTCGCGTGGAATCTTGCGGTTGGTTAAGTATCAGCTGTTGATCAGAGATCGGCGGTTGGTCAGACAGCATTCACCCCTTGACATTCAGCCATCATCAAGCAACACCTGTCTGCGTAGCAAGTAAGTCAATGACGGGGATTGGTACAGGTATTCGCCATTGATCTTTGATTCCAGAAAGAGGAAGACGAGTCCTGTTGTTCATCATGCCAGTGGCTGTTCCGCCCTCGTCAAACAGGCCTGTTTGACTGGCACATGTTCATCTTGCACGCCAGTTCTCCGCAGCTAGTTGTGCTCACCACGGCCTCCGGCCGACAACCGCCTTGGCTGAGTCGCTCCAGCAACCGCTCAGGGCAGCATACGTTCTTTAAATTTTCCATCATCTGTCATCAAGGCTACGATTGCGCAAATGAACACCCTCATGCCCACCCTCATGTCTGCTCATCCTTGCTATTCACCAAGTCGCATTGACCAGCAATATCCCACAACTCCTGCAGCAGAGAAGCTGCAAGATCTGTGGTCAGATCTCAAAATTAGAGATGAGTGCCTCATGCTTGACAGAATGACAGACTGACAAACAGATGCGACAAGCCCTCTCTAGGTAGATGAAAGTATTTGGTGTGACTTCAAACCAACACTCTGGCCGAACATCAGTAGCACGACCAACCATCGAACTCAAGCTGATCTGAGTCGGAAGCTCGACGACATCGATGGATGCTCTCAAACAGATAATGTCATAATATCCGAAAAGGATGGAGGCGTTCCAGCTGTTATCATCAGCCGAGTGACTGTTTTGTTTCTTCGCACTCTTTGGTTCGCTTTTGGGGCGCGTGACTCGTCTCTTACGGCTACCTAAACCAGGATTGTCTCTTTCTAACGCTCACGCTCTGCTCTCTGATCACATTTTCAAGTCTGGTGACGGCTCTCGTCATTTCGCTGGCTCCTGAGTAGCCGGATGCAGCATCTCTCAGGAATTGTCAAGGTACTCGCTCGCACAAACCGGCAAGGTGATTGGTGGGTTTCCATCCTGCAAAGGCTTCCACCCTCGTTCTCGCATTCCCACCTTAGTGGCTCTGAACTTCGCGGCGCTGATTGCTGGCGGTGCTTTTTCTATCGGTCGCTTCACTTCTTCCTCGCATGTGGTTATTCAAGACTTCATTTGGCCCATGCTTGCGCGAAAATCAAACAGATGCAGCCAGCTCAATTTGTGATCTCAAGACCTCATCAAATTCTCGGCGGACGGCGATAGACCTCAGGCAGTCTACCGCGATTGAGTTAATTCGCCGTGGTACTTGCAACCCCCTTCCCTGCACGTCGCATGCAGTCATGGTGATTGATTGCATTCGGGGCCCGCCGGGACGGCAGCACACGGTGAGAAAGAGGAAAGAAAAGGCCTCTTTTGAGTCAGGAGAGAATCTTACAAATGGCCATGGTGGATTTGAATTCAGACTCAACTTAGAAATTCGGAGTTGGATGTTTCATTCAAATCCTTGATGTCTTTCCGTTCACCTTCACGTTCAGTTGAGAGTTTGCGAGCTGCTCGTCCTCAGCGCCTTGGTTATGATGCTAGGTGCCGGCGTCCGGTATCTGTTGTATTGCACATGACGTTCTCACCTGTTTCGTTGGCCACTGACAGGAGAATCGGCTCGGACTGCTCCAGGTTGTGCGCAATTGCCAATTCCATGCTGCTGACCAAATCAACTGTGTTCCGAAAACTGAACGTTGAGTGGTCTGATCTCGTTTGCGTCTGAAGATGACTCTCTAGGCCATGGGTGCAACGCAGCTGAAGCGAGCCCTTGTGCGGCTGGATTGATAACGAAGCTTCGGCACACCATGGACAGGAATGGCTTTGACTTTGGGGTCCGTCTGCGGGTCTTTGTTGAAGCAGAGTTTGATCGGATGGGATACATAAGAACGGTGAATGTGCAGATAAAGGCAGTCTGGTTTGTTGACTATAGTGGCACAGGAGATCTAGAAATGGGGTAGAGATCAAGAGTATCGGAACTGCGGAGAAGAAACCCCTTCTCTCCAGACTCGTGTAGCTTTGTCATGCCATGGTACTTTAATAAGACCGCTGCAGGGCTCTCTTAACTATGGCAATTATACCCGGCTGCTTTAGTTGAGGCTACAAGCCCAAACAGCCGTACCAAAGTGATCTGGCGCTCAAAAGCGACAATCCGTTTTTCATGGATCACCTCGCCTTCAGTGCTTCATCCCCGCTGGGATGAAGCCTCTGTGTCTCGTGGAGCCGGATGTTAATCTCCGCTGAGCTATTGCTTGCGCCGGTGTAGTTGAACTCAGGACTCGTTTTTTTTTCTCTCTCAAGTTGCACCCGAACGTCCGCCTTCTTCTTGTGTGATACAAAATGGCCATGAATGGCCATTCCACACTCCATCCTGCCGCCGTGGCGGTTCGCAGTTCCTGTATGCTTTCTTGTTCTCCGCGGCCCATTCTTCACGCGTCTAGACTGGCTGTCAACGGGTTGTGCTACTTGAATAATTACCTTACTTTGATCTCGAGCCTGCAGGCCTTGTGGTAAAGGTCTTGCTAAGTTTCTCTGCTTTCTCGCTTCTCACAATGTACCCCTTGATAACGTCACACGCTGTACGCCGATTCGGATTCTGGCAGAATTTGCTCTGCTCGCGGAATGGGAAAGATTCTAGACATGCATACGAGCCAGCCAAAGTCTCACTCAGTCGTAGTCCAATAGTGGGAGTTCTACACAGTGGGAAGGGATCTGACGCCATCCTCACAAGAAAACTCTCGCGGATATGTTTGCTGTTAACCTTGACCATGTCTTGTTGCTGTTTATTTCCTTGGCATGGAAGATCTTGATAGTTTATGATCGTATCTGTGAATCTGACTGACGCATGATTCCCACTGTCCTCCGGAGAAATCAGAGAAAGAGGCTTTGTGGTTCGTATTTGATGCGGCATCCTCTGCGATAACATCTCAGCCGATGGTCCATTCTCGAGATAGTGATACTATCAGAGAGATGCCAAACTCTTGAAAGTCCATGTCGACAACGAGGCTTTGCGGTTTGCTCGTAGTATGTTCTCGTACAATGAATGGGACCTTGAGGAGGCTTGCGTGCTGCCTCAGATGTCTCTATGTTGGTGTGTTGTGCAAAGGATGATGCTTGGCTTTGCTTTGAACTGTCCCATATGGTTGACCGTTTTGTAACGCTGTTCATGAGAGGTTTGAAAGAAGTATCACCTGAGAGCGCGGTGTTCCATTTTTGGCGACTACCCAATCGCACGGTGAGTCTCCTCGGTCGAGTATTATAACGAATCGACGGCTATAAGTTGCTCATAATACCTTATACATTTAGGGAGTGTCGGGTTTCATTCAGTCAGACTGGTAAATCCTCTGGCTCATTTGATCGTGCGTGCGTTGAGCGAAACTGAGCCGTTTTCTTCTCCCCATCCCATAGACACGACCGGAAGAGGGCATATCGGTCTCAGGACAGATATCAAACGTTCCGTGGCGCTGGATAGGTGTTGTCACTCGTGGATAGTTTCATAACATCTTGAAGATGGAGCTGTTAGCAGCCTTGACCCCTTGATATATGTTGATGGTACTAAATGGATACTTGTTCTTCACTTCACTTTGAAGGGTCCAGTTGATTCGGTAAATGGCTTTATTAAGGCTGCATGAGTTGCGGGTCTTATGTTGCTTGCCTTTTACGCTGTCCCTTGATTGTTTTCTCAAGCCTTCCCAAGACTCATCATCGCAAGCAAGCTTTTCCATAGCCTTGTGTCTGCGTCTTTGCCCTTATCTCTACAACTGCAGTGTGCTTTTGAGTAGACATACAACAATATCATGACTGCTCTTGACCTCGTTGCCATATTCCTCAGCGGCCAGGCTCAATCTGCAACGCTGGTCTTCTTGGAGGTCTGACCGTGTTGCTTGTGACCAACAAACTGTCGCACCGTTTCCGCCAACCTCGGCTGGTTCCTTTGACCACAGCCTCCATCTACCGAAGCTTCAGCCCAAATGACGCTCCACCAAACTCTCTCATCTGTGGCATTGCTCCTCGCTCGCATTCATTCAGTGCCTATCAGTCTAAGTCAAGCCGCATTTCAAACGATTTCTGTATCTGCTTGTTCATAATGGAACTGGGGTGCATTGATTGGGGATGATCTTGACTAATTATAATACGACTTACCACGGTAGACACCAAGCCTCTGTCCTTGCAACTCGACGGACGCAGATCCCTTCAGCTTAGTTAGTTCCAGCCCAAGTACGCGGCCGTCAGAGATTATAAGCAATGGTTGCTCCCGCCGAGAGGTGCCAAGAACGGCCACGACATCATCCAGAATGACGATTCTTGTGTTTGAATGTGGTCTGGCTCACTGGGCTTGATGTCGTCGATGTGGACGAAGAACATTCCTCGTGGAAGCGTCAGCAACTCATTCAAAGCCTTGCTGTGCTCAGGTTAGCCGCTACATCCATTCTATGTCTCAGGGAGTTCTCCAGACATCACCGCCACCACAGTCTTGTCAATGCCCATAACCTGCTGAGCGACGGCGCGGCGCTCCTCGTCACAGGTATCAAGGACTCCTGGCCGAGACAGCACACTGAGTTGTCTCGGATTGGGCTCAAACCAACTTTGTCTTTGGCGAACGTAGATGTCGGTGACAAGAAGCAGATTGCATGGCCTCTTGGCCCGTTGACCTAGTGGCCTGTTCGAACTCAAGCTTGGAGTCCCTTCATCGCCGTCACAGACATGAAGCTCATGGCTATTCACAGGCACCTAAATCCTAGATGCCCTCGGTTAGAACCCCCGCTACTCCTCCTGATCCGCATGATTACTAGATCTTTCCCTTTGCTGTATATCCTCAGAGGTAGAAATTACAAGTCGAAAGCAAAAGAATGTGAGAATAAACAAGATCAAATGCAGATGGTATGGGTTTCTCTTGGTCCAGTCTCTCGTGTAGTCTTCACCTCATTTCTTCATGGTTTCTATGTCCCCTCGTGCTTTCTGAACGAGCTAAAATTGCTCTGGGTCTGTTTTCAGCGGTTTCTGAAAAATGCGCCAATCATACGCAAAGATACCGGCTTTGACGGACCAGGACCGACAGCGGCAGCAGGGAACTATGGACATCGGTTTACACCGCCAAGGGGGCGCTGGCATGAGCATCCCAAAGGGCTTCAAAGATTTCACACTATATATTGCGTTCGTCAGCTGTTTCACTCCACTTTGCCACCCTAACTTGGGATAAAAACGGACTGGTCGGCTTGTTCGATCTCAAAACTCAAGATATAAAGGCCTTCTCAAAGTTTAGCTCGTTGAGATCAAGGTGCATAACCATGAATTCTCGCCTGTTTAGTGAATGAGCGTGCCTCCTTTGCCTTGGGTTCAGTCGCCCTCTTGTTTTTCAACTAGATCATTCTTCATTTGATATTCAGGGCTCACTGAAGACACCCTGGCGAAGTGTTAAATGGAATATACTACCAACGCCGTTCCGGCTGCTATGAAGTGACGGGCTCTCGCCAAACCCTTGATGGCCTTTGCCGAGTTTCTCATGTCTTCAGCGGCGACTTTGCTATTTGGGGAGCAGACTATGTCCAGGTGCAATGACCTGGAAGTAACAGGCAGCTATCAATCATGACGCTGACGTGATATAGGCGTGGAAACATTATCGATGCAGAGTTTTGGCGGAAAGTGTGCTGCATTGTATGAATACCTGCCCGAGTAAGCTCATATATGCTCATATTGTCCGTTTGAAGGAATGGTTTCACGTCTCATTTAAGGCCAGTTATTGCAAAGAGGCGGTGAAATGCGCTGCGCGGATCGATTGAGGTTGAGTAAGGCGGGCCGCGGAGTCAGCGCTTTTAGCAGTAGTAACGCGATCTTCTATGTATGAGTCTGGCTCTATACATCTCCGTTATTACTGTCCTCGTCCAATAGTCTGCCTTCGGTTGACATGCCTTATGGCATGAGATGTGACCATGACGCCAGCAACCAGTGTGGATCTTTGTGTTAACATAGTACTTGACGCTAAAGCCGCCAGTCTCTACGGCATTTTGAGATAGCGGCGTACTTTTTGTCGCCAACTCTGCTTGTGTACTCGAGGCGATGTTGGAGGCAAGATGTCTGGGCTCCGCGGGCGGTGTCTAGACGCCGGCGCTGATGATGAGCTTGGCGTTGTGGGTCTGAGGTTCGCGGAGATGCCTGAGTTGTTCAACTCAGCTACGATTATGGTGGGTGCGTCTTACTAGTCTCCGTTCTCAGTAGGGATGAAGTTGGTCAAGATATATCACTTGTCTAGATATGCTTGGGTTGTGATCACGTTATCTCGGAAAGGAAGCAGAGTTACTGGATGTTCCGCTAAGTTTGCAAACGGCTTGAAACGCACACGTCTCAGCCAAAGATACAAACGTCAAGTTCAGCAAGACATTATCTCAGATCATCAGGATACCACAAGGGGTTCAAAAGTAAGCTGATTCCGGATCAGTTGTTTCACTCTTTCGTCATCACAGTTCTCCATCATAGTTATCGTCATTACATTTCTCGTCATCTATTCTCGTTGTCATCTCTTGTCTTTAGGCGCTTCCCTCGCCGTAGAACCCCGCCTGGAATGGTTTGCATATGTTCTGGCATGTTTTTACTCACTGGCAAAAGCTCTCAGCGCGAAGCTGATTGCTGCACTGGAAGCTGACAGTTTGCGCAAGTGTTAGCCAGCTTGCCTTCACCAACTTTCTCAGCTTCATCTGACTCCTGAGTGTTCATCGTCCCTGGAGAACGTTGTAACCGCATCCTTTTATTTTGCTCTTCTGTTCACTGCTGCATCTTCGCCTTCTCTCGCCCATTTTGTTGAACATTCTAACTGGCCACTTTCAGCCACAAAGTTCTACGCTTCCCCTTCTCTCCTTCTCTCCCGGCCCTTGAACTTCCAGTCCAACACTGCCACACCAAAAACCGCCTGGGATGGAAATCGCCCTACCCAACAAGCATATCCGACGAGACCTCGTATCTTTCGTCACGTCCCTCGTTTCTGCGTTTCTCTCACGCTTCTTATGCTAGGTCCTCGCTTGCCTGTCCCAGCTCCCCATATCTGTTGAATAGGCAACTCTGCTGCGTTCCTTGAAGTCCGCTAACAAATCCCCCTGAACGCCCATGCCTCCATTTTCAATTTTCAATCCGAACCCAATCAGCCGCTTTGCATTCTGATGCTGACCTCAACTAGATAGCATACAGAATCAATCCTTATTGATTAGCGATCACCACATTAGGGTTGCACTTAAAAGGCGAATAACCATGATCTAGAGAGGGCTGAGAGAAGACTCCGAATTGCTGCTTCTCTGCCCCCTAGCAACTCTACTTCCAAACCAAAGAGCGATCCTGGGCCTGAAGGAGGTTGATCTTCCTGCCGTGGACTCCGTTCATGTCAAAGTAACTTCTACATAATTACAAATCATTCTCATACCTGAGGTCGCTCTGCAGCTTTCTAAGGACTAAACCACAGGATTAAATCTTAACACAGCAGTTAATAACTCTAGGTGCCGCTATTTTCAAGCAGTGAGCAGATTGATAATGAATCTTAACAATATCCAGTTTGACTTACCTCGGCGTTTTTTCTACGAGGTCAGCATGTCTTCAAATCTTCCCGCCCTGCAAGCCTGTTGCCGCCCGAATCTTTTTTTTCCTCCATTTCTGACCATTCTCTCTGGGTGTAGCCGAGTGTAGCGACGACAACTTTGCACTTGTGTTGCTGTCGGTTGATCTAGGGTCTTGCAAATGTGGGCTAAGTATGGAGCAGGAATGCCATCCAAACGAAGCAGAAAGTATCAACCTTTGGCAGTAAGAAGACTAATGGCGATTTTCAATTGTATCTTGAAGTCCAGATAATCATAAGTCCGATCACAGGTCCCATCGCGACAGTCTGAGGTCTGACAGCAATCACATTTGGCAATTCGGGGAGCCAGGGAGGAACCTGTATATATTGCGGACAAGCCGATCGCATTTGCTCAGAGACCTTCCAGGTTGGGACAAGAAGAGTCGAAGGCTATGTTTGGATAGAAAATTCTTAGAAAGAAGCAAAAGGAGCCTATGTGTGGATCGCACTCGGAAGCTCCTGCGACATGTACCGCCAGCTCTCAAGGCTAGGAAGAGACATGTGTGCTCACTCGAGATCATGTGCTGCGTCTCAGGAAGAGAACCAGCTGTAGGGGTCTCGTTAACACCCCCATGCTTCATACCGAGCGGGTTTTTATGATTGGGGGCGAGGGAATCAGCTCAGCTATTATCTCTTTGAGAGTAAAGACAGCGATAACTGTAAGCATAAGAATGATTTCGCTTTAAGGACGATCGCCAGTACGAGGCCAGAAGTAGGTTTTAGCATTAGGCGTGCAGGTTGCGCTCAGAATTGGTGTCTGGGGCTGACTGGTGACGCCATAGCAAAGAGGTATACAAGAAGGCGAAAAAGACCGCCAGACCTTGTCCCCGCCTGAGAGTCTTGAATACCTACCAGGTTTTACTCGCGGTATTCTTCTTGGGTTCACAAAAAGGGTCTGTGGGACGTCAACTCTGTACGAGAACCTCCAAAGCCATGGCGCCCAAGTGTTGAGACAGGCAAATGGCTGGGAGGACTGATATTTGTTGACATGATGAAGAGGAGAAATGCCGTACTTTACTAGCCTGAAGAGGCAGCAACTTCAAACGAAAGAGCGATCGCAGTGGAAAGGCAGAGGAGGAATCCATTCAAAACTCGGCGCGCAAGGGTGGCATGGCCAATGGCAAAGACAAATAGGCTGGGCCTGAACGTTTCTCTGACTTGCGGGGCTAAGATATCCGGGTTACCATGGTAGCTGGGAAGCCGATGGTCTGAGATCTGAGTTGATGCCTTGCATGGAGCCCTCCTTTCAACAGCGGAAGGACAAGTAATGGATGTTGAATGATGTCGGTGCGTGGTGATAGCACTCATGAGGGATTGCGATGCAGCTTGGGATCCCAGCTTGGGACATTAACTGGCCACACTTCAATGGACCTTGGGTTATTATTGCCTATGTACTTACTCCTGGCCGGGCAGTGCCCTTCCGTCATGCGGATGCCATGAAAAGATAACATTCAGACCAACCTCTCTCTCTGCTAACAGTTCCACGAGCCCAATCCGCTGCAACTCGTGCACATCATTGCGTTGACTTATTAGTAGCCATGATATTGCCCACAGCGGTGTAAGTTCACGCTGACATCTAAACTTTTACCACCACCGCAGGAATAAATTATCCTTCGGCCAGCAGGAACTCACTTGCCTTCCTTGTCCCCAGCGACCATTTTCCAGCTTTTGAGATGCAGTAACATCAGCTCTGTTGGATGATCACATACTCAAGCAAGAATAACAAATAGCTGCTCGTCGCTTCTTGCACCGTCCCGCGCCCTAACCACTCCTACAAGCTCGTCCACGCTTTCGCTATTATCTACTTCAGTCGAATCCTCTCATCGCGCAAGACCGATCCTTTAGACAACGCTGACGTTGCAGGCCTTAATCCTAACATCCTCGCCACCCAACGCATTAACAGCTATATACCCTCTGCTTTGTTTTGATCTACTTACCATCATGCAGGTCGAATTCTTCTGCAGCCTGGATATTTTGCAGGTTAAATGTTACACATATCGAATTCTTCTGCAGGCCGAACTCTTCCAGAGTATGAATATTTTTAAAAGAGGACGGATTTCGCACAGTGTATAGTAATTCAAAGGCGATATGACTTCAAGTGGCGGATAAGACACACTGCAGCATGCGCTGCTGTCCAATTTGAGGCTGAGAAGGCTGCCACGGTCGTACGATCAGTGGCTACTTTATGCCATGGATCAGTTCACTAAAGACCCTATGGTTCGCGGCCTCATCACTTTGACAACATTTAATCTATAAGGCTTGATTTCAACTGGTTCCGGTGTGCGAATTACGTGTACAGACAGTCTGACGCCCTGTCCGAGGTCGTTCTCCAATAAGGGCGCAACTTATTCCCGCCCGCCTCAGTAGCTCGTTCACATTCCCATCCCCGTCAAAATCCCGCTCCGTTCCCAACTCTGTCCAAGATCTCTTCACAAGAACACCTTGAGAGTCTCCCGCCTCACTTGGGGATCTGTGACGTTGGTGTTGCGACTCCCGCCTTCAATCTTGAAATGGGGGCACAGATCAGCAGGTTTCCTCAAACCTCCTTCTATTTAGACTATTTTTAAAGCGAATAACACAATTCACCCTTCTCAGGTATTAAAAAGGTCATTCTTACGATATTTTCCATCCTTGTTTTGCTGAGACGAGTGTAGACACAAGTGTAGGAAAGGTGTCACCATCCAAGTCACAATCTCAACCCCAACTATTCCTTCCCTAGGAGAACACCATGGACACAAATATCCAAATCACCATCCACCACAAAACCTATTCAGACCCAAAGTCATCTACCAATCAAGTCACTTGAATCAGGCTTATATACCCAACCGGGACCAAAATACTCGCCAGCTTCGATGCCTCTGGTCCAAGATTGCAGCTTTTGTCTTGGTGCAATTGGTAACGCAGACCGGCACGTTTCTTCAAATCTCCCGCCTTCAAACCGTTTCCAAAAAATAAGTCAGCTTGAAATAGGCTCATCGTCCCCCCTGGGAGACGCAGAGCTGCGAGGCTCAGGGTTCAGCCAACGCTGTGACTTCAAGCATCCTTTCTCACTTTCGGGCTCGTACCTGTCTCCAGATTCTGTCATTTCATTGTCCACTGTCATGTCCAACGTCGCAAGCAGCCACCGCCGGTCCTAACAGCTGGTCTGACACATGCCCTCTATGATTATGGTCAATTTGGACAGTCTGTTACTTACAAACTCGACAGTATCACTGGTCTCCTTCATGATAGCAACAAACCATCGTTCATGGCCCTGACGCATGATATCAGGGAGAAGAAAGCTGTCGCTGCCGCGGGCACTGGAGACGTCCACTCAGGCACGCCGTCATTTCGTGCAACGAGGTTTTCCAACGTCATCCCGATTAATTAGCAGTCGTCCTTACTGCCCTTATTTTCAACAAAGATCTAAATGTTTCTGTCAAGAAGGTCGTGGGAATCTCCATCGTAGTTGGGCCCTCCGGGAGAAGCCAAGATTGCCGCATTAGGATCTGGAGACAACTCCACGACATAGATACGCCAAATACCATCTTGATGGATGGATTTGTTGAATATGATGAGAAGTAAATGAACCAACGTGCTGGCCACACTCCATCATGCCTTGCAGCCGATGAATCATGGAAAGAGCATGGCCTGCCAGCTGCATACGTCGATGCATCGTGATTGTTCCAGCGTATCGTAGAGTAACAGCTAGTGGACTACTATGTTCCACAGCTCTTCTCACGGCGGACTGTCTCTCAACGAGCCGAATTCTCCTTGGCCTTTTCGATGGGTGGACTTGGGTGGTCGCATTCCAACCACACACATCTTTCCGTGTCCGAGTCCCGAGACAATCTGGGCTGCGAACGTTACTAGCCCACCTTTGCGCTCGATCAGAGTGAGCCAGCGGGTCGTGGAGGGTCTATATGGATGTGTGAGATGGTCTGATATTCTTAAATGAGTCAACTCATGCTCAGAATCCAAAACCTACCCGCGAACTACTTCAAAATGAAAGTCGTCTCCACGGACTTCTTCGCGATGAACGTCTTCGCCGCGGAAGACAAGCACATTCTTCGTTCATACCGGCAGAACACGGTCTGAGCTACATGGTTAGTTTGGGTTGGTTTGCTTCTGCTCTTGAATGTCTGATGCCCCTTTCCATCTCGTGGACATTTCAATGGGAATCCATGGAACGGACCACTGGCGCTGGGCCCATCGATTCCGAGAATTCTGCCAATTATGATCAACGACAATTACCCATGTACCTTCTCAACAGGCTGCGCTTGTGTCTACGAAGTGCTTTCGCTATTATGCGTAAAAACCTGCCGTATAAGCGTTCTGATCCTTGAAGGAAATGAAGTTGAAGCTGTAGCGGTAAGACAAGGTCATATGTGCACTGCAGCAGACCTAACACAGGTCTTAAACAACCTGAGATACCGCTGTATGATTCTGCCATGAATTTATGTGCACCGACGTCCTCAGCTGAGTGAGCGCCACCTGGCCATTCGTCAGGCCAGGCGAGTCTGTCGATGGTATCTGGCACAATCAGCCCTCTGGCTTCCGTTGTAGAGAGACGCACCTTTAGCGCAGTCCTTTGAATGGCAAAAGCAAATACTCCGTCCGTCAGCCGCCATTGAAAGAAAAGGGCCTACAATCGCTTCGAAATGCTCCGCTTGGCCTTGGACAACCGCAGTGATTTTAGATACGAGAGAATTTAGTAAGCGCTCTGCTGGCGCAGCCGGTCCACGAGCTGATCATGCCAATCCAGTCAACATTGCAGAGACTGACAAGAAGCCCAAGTCGGGCGCATCTCATCCCCCTTGTCGAAGTTGTGGGCAGATCACCGTCGGACTGAGCCTTCAAAAACTTCTCGGCACCGTGGCTGAATTCCCCTTGTTAGATCTCAGAGCTTCTCGATGCCTACTTCACACGAGTTAAGCTATTGATTCCACTCTTGCAAGAAGCAGGCTTCCGTAAAAGATTGCTGCGGAGGGAATGTCTCTCTTCAAGGTTTTACGGTGGTTCTGACGGCGGGCTCAGTATGGACGGGGCTTCAGCGCAAAAGGATGCCGGCGTCAATCCAGACATTATTCAGTTTAGTGAATCGACAGGGAACGAAAATATATCAAGCGAATGCGCAACCTCACGTACATGCTAAGTAATCTCAGGTCTTTTGCCAAAGGTTCAATTCGGTCGAGGAGATGATTCAGCTCCAGGGATAGCACAACTTGGTCAACCTGCGTAAGTAGCGGATGTCTCGACGGCCATGAACTTCGAGTACTCGTACAGTTTAGATTTTTGTTGTCGATTATTTGTCCCCTTGTGTATCGATTCTCCGTTTGGATCAATGCTGCTGATATGTATTGAACTTACCTACCTTCATACTTCGCAAGCTATCCCAGACAACTTAATCTGTCGGTTCACAGAGCTCTCCGTGGTTGAATTGAGGTCAAATTCAGTGACATAGTAATTCGCTTTGTATGATGAAGGAGGTCTGCATCCCAAAACCAAGAGACGGTTTGAAAAGAATGAGGTGCGGTCGGTTGCCGTTGTGCTGATTGGATGAAGTTTGTGATGGAGTCGGCCGGCTGCGACGAGAGTCATGATGAGATTCTGACAGGTGTCTGGAGATTTCATGAAAACTAGAATCCAGCCACCAACTCAACAAGCTTCTCCCATTTCGGAGCCACCAGAAATATGAGAGTACCAAGCTGTAAAAGGAGCCATTCAAATTCGGACTTTTAGGAAAAGTCTCCATTCACATAGGGACTTTCCATCGAAACTCAACGGCGTGGCAGTCGATGGCGGGACGAAGATGCCGCTCCTGCTCGTGAGTTTACTGCCGATTTGCTTCGCCGTCGGGTCTTCGCCTTGTCCACTCGCTGCACCCCTCCTTAACCGCCAACATCATGCGTAAATATTTGCAATAGGAGCCTGATCATAATGCGCAGTATCACCCGGAAAATTCCAAGAGGATTAAAAACCTGGTATTACAGCGCTGGGTGGGAACTCCAACGGCCAGAGAACGAGCGGCTGCTGTATGGCTTCCGGCCTCCCTCACCTTTGGTTTCCAATCCAGCCAGCAGTGCCGAACTTGGCACTTGAAAGCTAACAATTAAGTCCCAAACAGGTTCACTCCATTGCTATTTTCTCGCAAATTCCCAAGTACGAAAACTCATGCCGTAACAGCATGAGTTTGTCATACTGCGGGAGACCTTCGTCGTCCTCTGAGGGGCGTGATCGAAGGTCTTGGCCGCGCGGAGCAGACATTGCGCCAACATTGTTACCCCACATGCGCGACAATTACCTGTTGTTCGCGCGGACAGCGCCTTCGTGGCTTGATGGGACTCTATGACGGGTTTTGCAAATGTGGCATCCCCTGAGACGCGAGCACGCCAAGGTCACCTTCCAGTCGCCCGCCCTAAGAATGATGGAAACTGTCTGAATTCCGGTGGCTCCAGGTGGTCTGTCGGTCTGTATCTACCAATCTCAGTGCTGCTCGGAATCGGCATGTATCCACTGAAGGCCGATGATGGGAGATGTGCCCGGGCCAAGTGCGAGTTGATCAGCCAGCGCCTTGCGCCAATTACTTTTCCAAGGGCTGCGTTCCTCCGCTCAGGCAGTACAGTCTCTCTACAAACCACAGGAAATGCCGATTAAACACCATTTTCGACTCTCAACGTGTGTTGTTATGCTCAAGCATCAAACCGTGGTGTGCCATCGGGTTGAGCAGCTTCATGCGAGCGGTGATGAGAAGCAGACAATTGGAGTCTGATGGTTTCACTTGTACTGACACTTCCCAAGTCGTAAAGGCCCTCCGGGACCTTGTTCTCGATTTTCACTCAAACACATCTAAAATATTACATGCAAATCATTCCTTCAGCTGGTTTGTATTAAGCTGCAGGCTCGGTGCCTCCTCCTTGACGAAAAGTGTGTGCGCATTCGCTAGAACAACGGTACCAACAACGACCACAATGCAGGTACACTTCATTCAGTCGATGGAGGTGGACTACCGATCAACTCCATTGGGGTCGGTCGCAGAGTTGAGCAACCAGTCAGACTCGGCGTGGAAGGGAACGCCAATATGCTTCCCATAGCACGCGTCACAAAGCCTCAAGCTCTTGAACCTCCGCTTTTCAGATCTGCCGCACCAAGTTGAAACCACACCACATATGGCGATTTCCTCCGTCTTGTTCATCGGGTTCGGGCTTAGTGGGGTGTATTTTACGATGAGGTCGATAAGGCGGTCGGCGGGGTAGTCGCGGTGCCCGCAGGACGGGTTGCGGTCGGGGTTGGTCATGCGTGCCTTGATGGCGCAAACGGGGCATTCGATCGAGGGTTCGAGAGACGCGGGGGAGGGGGCATGCTGGTTGACGGCGACTTCGGGGCAGCCCATTGTGTTTTGTCGGCTAAAGAAGGATTCCAAACGACGATGTTTGAGTTGGAAAGAGGTCGGCAGTGAGCGTGGCAGCCGAGACGGAGAGATTCAAAGTGTGAAGATGCTGCAACGAGATCTCTTGTCTTCTAATATGCTGCAAAAGATTGCCAGCCTGGTGACCTTTGGGGCACATAATGCAGGGGGAGCTTGTCGGTGTTGGATCAAGCAAACATCTCATGCTGGCTTGGCGTTGGCAGCTGGCCAGGGGTCCTCCGACGAGGCTTCTGTGGAAGGAACTTTGGTGAAGGAGTGAGCAGTGGGAGATCCGGAAGAGGAGATTGATGAGGAAGAAACCCGTCGCGCGGGTTGCTGGGCGGGATCGAAGATGATGGATGCGCGTCGACTGGAGATAAGCCCTCGGTGTGGTGCGACGTTGGCGCTCCCGAGGTGACGTACGTGATGAATCGTGAGAGTTGCTCGCTCACTTACGCCGGGACTTTCATGGGTCTCGTCTGGCCCAAACGCCAAGGGTGCCTGTCAGCTTCTTCACAGGCGCAGCGGTGTAGGTGGCCGGAAAAGCGCTACGCACAGTGGAGGTACACTGCGTAGCTACAGTGCAGTCACCCACTGAAGGTTACGTACCGCTACGGGTGCATGGTGCGGGGGTGTCAGGCCTGAAATCGGTACGTACCTTAGGTACCCACCAACAGCACTGCAGCGGTTGCGATGCATCGCCCTCGGCCGCCAGTGTGGAAATCTCCCACTCGAGTGGGAGCTTTTCCTTGTGGAAATCTCCTACTGAAGAGAAGCTTTATTTGGCTTGGAGACCTTTCACTGGTATAGGATTTCTTTCTTTCTATGAAAAAACTCCCACTAAAAGGGGAGTTTTTATTCTTTCTACCAGAAAACTCCCACTCAAGTGGGAGCTTTTGAGAAACCCCCACTAACAGGGGAGCTTTTGCCCACCCACAGAAAAACTCCTACTAATGGGTGAGCTTTCTGAGCTTAGAAGCTTCTTACTGATAGAGCATTTTTCTTTTTAGAAAACTACTGCTGAAAGGGGAGTTCTTTTGCTTGCCTGCAAAAACTCCCACTCGAGTGGGAGCTTTTTTCCCTCGCTGAAACCCCCCACTGATGGGGGAGCTTTTTTTTTTTTTTTTTTGCAGAAACTCGTACACTGTACAGGACTGGGAATCTGCCGACTGCCTCTTGCTCCCATAGCGTCTCATTGGATTCAATTTCTGCAGGCAATGTTGAGTGCTCCAGACCCAGTGTCGCGGCGCTGCGCCGGGTCCCCCCCCCCCCCCTTCTTGTGCATCGCCATCTCCATCAGCCAACTTCGGAAAATCACGGCACCCCGGCTGCCGATACGGCTGCGGTGACCAATCATCTTACATGTTCAGCGCCCAGGCCCTGCACCAACTGCGCAGCCGAAGACGAACTCAACCAGCTCTATCGGTTGCGCAGACTCGCCGGTGGAACAGTAGACGGCGCTTCGAGCAGAACGCGTTCGAGTTCCAAATCCAAAATCACTAAGAGAAGATTCTCGCCTGGCGATGTGCACTCAACAAGGTCGAATGCATGTTGGAGCAACGGCCGTCCGGGAAGCATAAGCCCCGGGATGGAATGCGTGGCAAACATGCCGGGGTCGGGGACATGGTGGTTGTTTGTCTGCCTGCATGCGGCTAATTGGAGGGTAAATTGACCCTGCACCCGGTTTACTACGCTGGTTTTCGCTCCTCGCTGTTGGTTTGGAGTTGGTGCATGTCAGCCATGGTGTCTTCCCCTTGTAAGACCATCACTCTCGGTCGGGGTCTGTCGCGCCGCAATCTGACGGGCGCCATGCCCTTGCAGTCTTTTTCTCTGGTCGGACACCGTTCAGGCTTTGGTGTATCTGCTTGCAGGGAAACACGGCTGCTTCAACTGCAAAAGGAAGCATATACGCAGATTTATGCCATATGTTATACCAGATTCTTGCATGGTATTCTAATACCATATTATTGTATCGTTTTATTATATCGTATTTTTACACCGTATTTTATACTGTATTTTATACCGTATTATATGCCTTTTTTCATACCACATCCTTTCTGATCAATGGTTTTTTGTTGGAACTTGAATCACGTCGACAAACACAGGGGTCAGTTGGTCGAGGCAGTGCGGACGTTGGCCCCACAGCAGCCAGCCCCTCAGTGTCTTTCTCTTCCGTTCCCGGGGTAGGCCCGCCGCCGCCCGCAAACTTGCCTCCCCAATTTTCGACGTCACAACAAGTCAACGAACCACGCGCAAACTCGACAATGACCCGAAACCTAGCTTGTGCATGGGCAAGTTTTCGGCTCCTTCAGTCCCAGATCTTTCGCCTCTTTTGACGAGCTGTGTTTCCGTTCCCTCTACTACTCTGTATCCCGCAGCCACAGGTCGGCGTCAACTGAAGCCCCGAGTGGCTCAACCTCTCGCAATGCAATTCCGCTTACTGTCTCTCCCCGACTTCTACCCGTGTTTCAGCAGGGCCATGGACGTGGATGCGCAGGCTGCGTGGCGATGAAACCTACCGAGAAATCTTCTGCCGACGCCTTTTGCCGTCACCCTCCGTGAGCGAAATGCCAACGAATGGCCCAAGGCTCTGGCTTCGAGTATCAACGTTGCCGTCATGGCCAGCTCGCGGATTTCTTCATCCCCATCACTTCGGCCAGATAGGTACGTTTTCCCTTCCCTCC